>JAQIWH010004694.1:0-16316 GCA_034695005.1 Cryptops parisi
CAGGGAGTTATCTACCATGGACATACTTCCCCCGCCCCTGGATTTAATCCCTGACTAATCTTATAATAGGCCATGATGGTTTTAACAAACATATACGGTACTGAAATTAAACTAATTGTGTATATAATTTCCTCTAGATCTCTAGATTTTATCTATATAATGTTCCTCTAGATCTCCACTGCATAGACTCCAATCAACATATAACTATAACCAACAAGTCATCAAAATTTTTCATTTGGCAGACTTTAAATGTATGTGTCATCAACCTGATACCAATCTACGTAACTTAATTATCATTAACTCTAGTACTTGTACTTTAATATTTTGCAACAAGTTTGTAACTTTTTTATCTTTGCAATGCACTATTTTGCCACTAAAACCATACCCGATTTGTATTTTAACACTATTTTGACTAGCACTAATTTATTCCTTGTGGCCCTTGAGGCCACAGTAAATAAATTGAATAATGTATTCAGGCTGAAACAATGTTTAGAATTAAAAGTGTTGCATGATACTGTGTGACATATCTCTTAACTGTGCATTTACGAACTGTTTCAGTAATGATACTAAAGTTCTAGATCTAGACTGTTTATGTAAGAGTAGTAACGTATTTATGTTAGGTTAAAACAACAGTGTTTCGATGTTTTTAGATGTTTGAGACTGCAGTAAATAAAAAAGTGGAACCAACCAAACGTCTTGTGTTACGCTATGGTTGCGAACAATATTATATACAGTGGTACCTCGGTTCTCGAACGTAATCCGCTCGGAACAGCGTTCGAGTTCTGAAACGTTCGAAAACCGATTTTTCATAGAAACTAATACCAAATGGATGAATCCGTGAAATGCATGGATGATTCTTTAGACCCTCCTGTAGGCTAAACGGCTCGATGGATTTTGATAAACGAGGTGCACATGAATTCGCAATAGTCTAGTAAGTGACACTGGTCATTTGTATGACGTCAATTAAAAATAAGTATGGTGGACGCTACATGCCATATATCCATTATTCTTTAGTCTCTCCTACGGGCTGAACGTATCGACGAATTTCGATGAATGAGGTGTCAATGGATTTGTGTTAGCTCCACGAGTGTCACTGGCTATTTGCCGTCAATTAATAACCCGTATGGCGGACGCTATATGCCATAGTTTATGCGTAGTCGGGTATTATTATTATTTTTTTAAACTGACAATCTTGTTTACTTTTTTTTTTACTACAATGCTGTTGTTTTTCTACCACTCGTCTCTCTCTTCCACACAACACATTTCATGGAGTTGTCATAATAATTACACATTGCCGATGATGTCGATATACTGATCGTGAGGAGACAAGTGTTAGAAATGACAATGTGACGTGCTGATAATTTATAAGGTTTTAACGTGGTTAGTCATATTTATAGTTGATGGACGAGATAGATGCAGTGTCCCGCATGCGCCCACGAGCTACTGCTGCTCACGCAGTCAACTCGTGTTTCACGATAACGTAATTGCGTCAAAGACCTCGTTTGTATTGATTGGCTTCGTTGAGTGGTCAATTGGGAATAAAGAAACGACGCCACCTTGCGAGAGAATCGATCATCGCTCAAACGGAAATACCGAAGAGAAAGAACCGCAAGACTTTTATTTCTGGCAGCAAGCGGGTGCTGTCTAGCGTAGGCTAACATCAACATGTATAGTATACACTATGACTATACAGTATGTTGCAAGATTAAAATATGTACAGTGTTTCGAAGGGGAAGGGTCACAACTTAATCAAATCAATATAGTACATTTAATGGTGAATTGCGGTAGCGGAAGATAGGTCTGTTCGCAAGGTCTACAAATATGCCAGTATACATGTGTTATACGAATTTATTTATTTATTAGCTGTTGAAATCTATAGAAATGTTTTCCAGGTTAACTTGTACGTTACTTTGTATAAATCTTTCACTTATCCGATGATAGTTTTGGCGATAATTCTGTCATGACAGCGACAACTATCTTCGTGTAAATGAGACTTCATATACAGTAATATCCAAAATATTATTGAAAATGTCTTAATTGTACAAAACATTCAAAATTGAATATTAAAGTTGACAGACATCATAGTCGCTGTCATGACAACAACTATCGGCAAAACTACCATCATGTAAACGTGCCTTTAGTGTAAAGCTTGGTTCTCACTGGAGCGTTTTAAACGCCGCGTATTATTTATTTATTTTGTTATTTATTTTTTGTGAAACAGACTTAACAGTCCAATAGTTACACACATACCAAATATATCATGTGTTTAAATTACATAAAATTAAGTATATCTACAAAATACAGTCATATTGGACATCAAGCCAATAATAAATGTTTATATAGGTCAGCATCAAAGATCTTAATTATTTTTAAGTCATAAGGAGCATTATAAGACGCATATTTCCTAAGTCTAAACGGAAGAAGGTTTCACTCAGAGCACATGTTATATGGGTATTTAGATTTAGCACGTAGTTGTAACGATGAGGTAATATGAAACTTATACCAGTTTTCTTGTCTTAAATCGAGGTCGACGTCAAACCCAGCGTTTGCGCCGTTTTAGTCGATTCTCACTACAACGTATTTTGCTTCGTGACTTCATCGGATTTTATATTGTCGCCACCCACTTTCGAAAATATCTTGACCTTCGTGAGTGGGTTGCAAATAAATGAGGGCTCTGATTGGCTCTTGCTTTGCTTGTACTTAGTTATGGGTTTGTTTTGCAGGTTAAGTTAGGGAAAACAATGTACTGTATTAAATGTATGCTTTTTTTTAACATAAACCCATAACCAAGAGCAAGCAAGAGACGCTTGAATAAAATCTACACAGGTTCGGAGACGCATGTCCTGAAACATGCAAAATTTTCATGCCAATGACACCTTTTGCGATTTGAATTTGGCGCGAAAACACGCATTGATTATTGATTACACTGGTAAACAAACATTTTGGTGCCTTGAATGTTCGAGTTATTCTTGAGTATATTTGAGGTGCATCAGTATCCCTATATGGCATCCCAATATTGCATCAGTATCCCTATCAGCTCTAGTTTTGGAGCTACGGCATAACCGCCTTATTTGCTGATTTGACCGGTCGTTGGTCAAAATTCTTGATTTTTAATCGCATTTTATATTATAATTTGATATGATTTTAATAAATTATGGAAAATATCGATATTAAATCAACCACATATTAATAAATCAGTTTATTTCAACTCACGAGCGTAAATGATCGGTCGTCTTTCATAAGACTTTCTAGTCAGGTTCCAGCAGCAATCTGCCATCATCTGGGCATCCCACCCTCCAAATTATCTCTGTATTCCATAGTGTTCACATCTGGTAACATTTTTCTCCTGGTTCTTCGTTGCGATTACCAAGGTTTTCTGGGAGCGATATAAGTGGCAGTATAATGGACTTCACATGCTCATGCTATATGGATTCAGTTTAGGGTTTTTGAGTGCAGGTTTTCCTCCGTTTCCTCCTACTTCATAAAACTTCAATTTATCACTATTAATCACCATCATCATCTCATCATCAACCTTGATTTCTTGGATGAAAACCACGTGCGCCATATAACAAATGTGATGACAGTCACACATTAGAATCCAAATAGTTACTTGTTCATATTACAGCCAAGCTTATTGAAATTAGAGAGGATAGATGCCCATACTAAAACAGAGTAGCTGTCACCTTTATGTTTGCTAAGAAAGTATTTGACAACTTGAATAAAACAAAGACAAGGCACAAGACTCGCTCTTGATCATTGACTCTGTAAAATGTGAATTTGCTGTGAAGCTGTCTGATTCGGGTACGGTGCCATACTACTGCTTTGTTTTATCGTCCTCAGTCCATGATTTGATAAGTAAATAAGTAGCCAAGACTAAGTCCAAGGTCAAACCTTTTTGGATCAAAGTCTTCACAAATGTGCGCACTGGCTGGCGTTAGTTGTCTCATGTAGTGCACATGATTTCAGAAAATAAAAAAATCACGATGAAGTGAAAATGATAAGCTGGGGTTTTAAAAAGCAGGAGGAAACGGCCGAACACCTAGAAAATTTGCGCTTGTGTCAGACTCCAAACTGAATCCACGTGTCAAACAAGTAGGAGGCGAACCCGAGACCTCTCGCACCAGAAATGAAGGTTTCAATTACATGTCTACTTCAGACCAACTTTTTTATTCAGTGGTGTGGTTATGTTTGGCTTTGATGTTCAAAGACATAAAAATCAGTTTTTTTGTATTAATTTTGGGTCACTTGACTTCCTCACATTAGCATATTTCTGTATATTAACGCTACGGTGATTATGCTGTATCTCCAAAACTAGAGCTGATACGGACAAACCCAAAGGTATGTATACCATACATATCTTTGGGACAAACCAATGACAGTTTTGGAATCAGTGCTTCAAATATACCCAAGACCAAGAACAGGTCTAACTTTCAAAGCACCAAAAAAAAAAACAAGTTTTTTTTTTGTAGGCTTGTGTTATGTTCCTTTAATTAATTCCATTAATTCAGTTCATTATTTGTTTTTTCATTGCATTTTTTAATACTGATATAATCAAGGAAGAAAATTAATTATAAAAAAACATCATTAAACTTTCTTGCCTTGTTAACTATACCACGGTAGCCTACCAAATATCAACATCCCCAACGTTACGCTTCCTTTTGTCTCTATGGACTTTATCACGGACAAACAAGACTAGTCAAAAATACAAACTATTTTTCAAAATTAGTTCTTCTTCAGTTTAATATTTTTTTTATATTATTTTATATTATTTATATTATTATATATTATTTTATATTATTTTTTACGACTCATCTATTTTTTTTTATTTAAATTTTTATTCGTTATTTGTATCAACTTGATTCATTATGATTTTTTGTAATCATCTTGAGTGACCGAGAGCCGGTGCACTTGTAAAAGGCCATGCCGTTAGTGCTCCATTTTCATGTGATAGTCACAATCATCCCACATTTATAATATATTTTCTTTTTTGACAGTAACTTGTGTTTTTTCACATGTAATAAAACATTCAAACAAACAACAACGTAGCATATAACTACAACTTTGTAGTTCTTTCCTGCCGAACACAATGCATCGCTACCACTTTTGAACGACTTCCAGCACAATGTTGCGCATAACTACAGCTAACTGTCGAATGTTGATGCGAATGTAAAGGAATACACTCTTGCAGAGCAGGATAGAAATTTGGCCCTGTAGCTATAGGTATATTGATACATCACATTTACGAGAAAGTTGTTTTTGGGGTATTACTAACTACTAGGATATGTTTATGCAAAATAATAAAATTCTGCCGAAACATTGGACAAAATATTTTAGACAGATCATCAACAACGGGATTCTTCAACACAGTTTTCTTTACGCGTTGAAGAGCCACATTGTTTCTGACAGAACGAGAACTTCTAAATCTTGAAAGATCACTCACGTCACCTTACTGCTGAAAACGTTGCACTAAATTTCGAGTCAATGATTCAGAGGGCGTATTTCGCACATTAAAATGACGGCAATTGGCTCGATGAATCTTTGTTATTAAGTGATGATGTTCAAAATAAAACTTTACAAGTTTCGTTCGCTGAATAATACTGTAACACTTTCCATAATAATTCTCTAACATGTACTCTAAACGTTCTGAAAATAAATAAAATAAAACGAGCGTACACGTAAAAAAATAATAAATAGTTCTAACTCCTTCGTGACTTTTAAACCACTCTGTACTTTTAAAATTTGGTTTAGAAACAAAAGCAAAGTATCAAGCCAGATTAAAAGGTTGCACTATAAAAAACGAAGTTTTTTTTTCCTACTATACTTATTTTTAACACAGACATTAAAATCAGTTTCTATTGATCATCAATTTGAATAGCTAGCTGAACACATGTCATGTGAAAACTTTTGAAATGCAAATATTAAGTCATATGAGTTTTTTATGTCACACTACTTGTGCATGATTTAGCTTGAATTCAATAGGCTTACTTAAAAGCGGGAATGTTTATGATTCCTCATACATAAAGCACATTCTCTACGTTGTTCAACGAGCCTATTGCACAACGATCTCACGATACCAGTATTATATAACAAGCTAATAAATCACATGTTTCTTTACAAAAATACCATACGGAAACACTACACCAACTTCATCACATCTGAAGCCAGTCAACAAGATGAAAGTAAGTGAAAATAAAAAAATGTTTTTTTAAAAATTATTTTTAAAAAGCAAAATATTATACAATATACATATAACTAAACATTAAGCAAAAATTACAACTTGTATTTAGATAACCAAAATGTTTCGACTAAAAGTACTACTTCTGCATCTTCTATTTGTCAGTGTCAATGCCAAGAAAATGATATCACATCAAGATCTAGGTGAATATAGAATGATGCAATCGTATCGTCATGACGATACGATTGCATTCGATTGATTCGAAATCCCTATGACACGTCATAAGGATTTCGAAAGCACCGCGATCATGATATATGATATGCTACTGTTTTGTAAAACTTGTAAATTGATCAAAAATTATTTTTTCCATTTTAATTAAAAATCTTAATTTCAATCGTTTCTTGGTTCAGGTCTTGAAGCTAGCAATATTTACGATCCGGTGGAAGAAATGTGCTGCAGCGATCAAGTAACACCTAAAGCCGTAACACAAAAATGTTGTGGAAATGGTTTTTACAATCCATTTAGAGAACTTTGTTGCAATGGAACAGTATACGGGTTACAAATTGATTTAGGGTGTTGTGGGAATTTGACCTACGACACTTCAAAACAACTTTGCTGTGGTACCTATGCTATAAATTCACCCGATCCCACCAATCCTTATCTGAAATGTTGTGGTAATAAAACTTTTGACTCGAAATCCGAAATATGTTGCAGAGATTACAACGGTGAAAGTGATAACGTGTACAATAAAGCAAACGCCACTGGATGTGTGTGTTGCGGAAACCAACTTTTGCGCAACACATATATCCAAGGCAAGCAGAGGTGTTGTGGAAATATTCCTTACGATCGTTACGAATATGGTTGTTGTCCCAAATTAGTAGCCGGAACTTCGCAACCGACTTTAACTCCTATCGCAATTTTTTATAAAATTGATCAGTGTTGTGGATTAAGCGGAAGATCATACGACCCTTACACTCACGAATGCTGTGGAAATGAAATTTACAGTAAGGAACACAGTGGCAAAATTTGCTGCGGAAATAAAACGATTAACGAGGAGAAAGAAGTATGTTGTGGGGATTCGATGACTTCTCTTGAAAAAATGTTACCTCAACATACCGCATGTTGTGGAAACATAACGTATGATAGCAGTGAAGAAATCTGCTGTTCCAACGACGCTACTGTACATTCCAGATACGATGACAATCACATCGAGATGGAATGCTGCGGAATGAAAGTATTTAAACGTTACGAGCAAACATGCTGTGACGATGTACTGTATGATCACGACAATAATTCTGACAATGAGTGTTGCGGAGACAAGTTGTACAACACTGTTAGACAATCCTGTTGCCTTTATAATTACTCTAATGGTGAGCGAACTTTTGCAGTCATTGATGCAAATTTGCATGGATCATTTTTTTGCTGTGGTTCTGATAGTATCAGTTTCGATGAATTTGTTACGCTCCAAAAGGGGTGCTGTAACAAAACTATTTTTGACCAGAATGATGAGGTGTGTTGTGGTGGCACAATCTTTAACAGAAAAGATGATCCGACCAAAACCACCTGCTGTGGTGAAAATCAGCATTCGAAAAATTATTATGAAAATGTAGGTTTGCTTAATCGTACTTATTGGAACTTTTGGTACTAATTGTCCTTTGAAATTGATTATAAAAATTAAAATGTTTAAAAATCTGTTGTTATAGTCAATTTGAAAACGTGGAATGTGTACATCTTAAGTCATTTATGGGTCAATAAAGTGATTTAACAATATTTCATTTTCTATTGCGATTTCTCAAACAGGACCCCCCTTCCCAAAAAAAAATTAGAATCCCGAGGATAAAAAATGCCACCCGTAATCTCTGAATAGCAATCAACATTTCCGGGAATATCGCGCAAGTTTCATTACCATTTTCAAAAATTTTAATTATCAGAAATATTCTCACACAAAATTAAAATAATACTAGAGGTTGTCTAAAATAGAGAATAAAATTATCTTCCAGACTTCATACTTGTATAGCAAGTAGTACTGCTGATATTGCAGTATATTCGATCGTTCTTTGTTCAAACACAACCTATATAGTTACATTACATTGTATTTCCTTGTTGGTCCATATTGGGCTTGATACGTATAAATACATAAATAAAAAATAAAACAAAATATTGCAGTATTAAATGATAGTAGAAACGATGATTTGGAAACTAAAACTTTTGCGTTTGCCAAAGCTAGATGTGTCAACTTGCATGCGAATTCGCGTCACTCGAGTTGACAATGACAAAACCCTATCTTGCAACTTAGAACACATTTACTGTATATATAAGTTTTGGCAATGTCTGTCTGTTTGTCCGCAGAGAAATGCCACACTTTCAAGACCATATCAGATGTCCCAATAGCCACTTTCCTCAGCCAGCGGGCGACCTACTCTTTCTCTCTGTCTTTTCCACTTTGCTCAACCAGGTATATTTGACCGCGATTTTTTAAATTCTGAACATGTCAGAATAACAGGTAAATGACGCACGAATATTGCAAAGCAACATGAGGACAAACAACAAACGAATGTTGCGAAGCAATATGATATTACACAGCAAACGAATGTTGTGAAGCAACACGAGTTTCCAAAAAAAATAAGTTTCTAAACAAAAGTGATGCCAAAGACAACATGCTTAATTTTAATGATTAAGTTGTGTTGATGTTGATGTGTTCTGTTTTATTAATGTTTTGATGCGTTTGATGTTTTGTATTCGATTCTTTTGGATTGTTGTCGTAAAATAAATAAAATAAATAAATGTTGACCAGCGCGCTACGCTGGGCTCAAACGCTCTTGTCACAAAAGAAATTAATATTTTGAGCAACATAGAAATAAAAGTTCAGATAATTGGACAATTTATACAATGCATCAACTTGGTAAAGCTGAGTTTCCACCAAAAAGACTCACTTACAACTGAGTTTTGTGTTCAAAAATGGGAACAAAAACAACAATTTTGTGTCGGAGATAAAACTGAAATACAGTACTATTTCCACCAAAACAACCAAAAATAAATCTAAGACACACTTCAAACCTCTGACGTACGTCATCCGTAGAGAATCCAAGGAGGATAAAGCTTTAGACAAAAAATAAGAGAAGAAAAAAGAGGAAGATTTGCTTTAACGGCCCACTATGTTAATTCAAGTCCGTTGGGATCCCTTGAGATAAGGTAAGCATACTTTGTTTTTTTAAGAGGGCACCTACTGGCCTTACGGCTGTGTCCTTTGGCTCTCAGACTTAATTACTTCGGAAAGTACAAGTATAATGATAAAGTGGAAGTAACGTGAAAATGGAATAGGGTTTCATGAAGTAGGTGGATATCTGTCCCCGTGGTGAAGCCCCATGATTTGAACAACCACAAGATATTTTGTGAAGAAATGACATATCGTATGGATCAAGGTGATCAGTTTATTGACAGTTTATGGAAGCATCAGGGTGAAAACCCCTGGACAACCCACCTACCCCAATAACCTCCGTTTCAAAAAAAACCCGGACTAACAGTAACAACCCATATAAAAATTAAGTACTCGTCCGTTGGCCGATTGGCCCTGCTTGTGACGCTAGTGGCTCAGACTACGTGTAGATTAACATAAAATAGTGTCTATGAGTATAGATACCAGTTGGAAAAAACCTGCGGTTTTGATAACCTCTTTTACAACCTCATTTTTTCTGAAGTTATTTGTACGAGTTGAAACAGTTATTGTTTTGTTTTTATTTTTCAAATTCAAAATCCCATAAAATATTACTAAGAAAAGATGATAAAGATATAAGAGGTGATTAGGAGAGGTTACCTTCTCCTGACAAAGGAGAAGGTGATAGTGAATAAAGGCAAGGTTGTTTCTATACACAAAAACAACCTTGATAAAGGTGAGAGATAAAAGTGAAAACTTATTAACTTATTAAGCAAGAAAGCTGTGCACTTGCGAACATATCTCTTTATATAATAAACACTTTTTGTAACCTTCCCAGCAAGCTTTGCGACGCCCCAGTTAACGTTGCATGAGCCTGAGGCGAATTTGCACTGCGCACGCGCCCCCCGATGGTCGCGTTGCATTGCGGGAGAAACAAAGAGCTAGACGTGAGTAGTCGATAGAACTAGGCGTTAGAAGTCAATCAGCATTGGAGTAACCCAACTTTTCAATTGAAATGAAGAACGTCAAAACCTTGTTTTCACCTTCTGTGCTTTTGCAAGGGAAACCCATATAGTAAAGGTAATAAATTCTAGAATTGAAAGGCTTCGAGCAGCATAATAGTAAGCCACATTTTTGAAATTGTTCAGAAAATTCGTTTTTCTAGTGAGAAACTCCATAGAGTATCACATTAAACAACGAGATAATTTTCTATATTATGCTGGCATTTAGTGAAAAGTCCGGAAATATTTACGTTTTATGTACATTTAAGTAAATTTACCATTTATGTACATTCAACTACATTTAAGTACCCCAAAAACGTTTTGTGGTTATCTCTACAGATTATAAAATCTAACGTTTGTCATTTTGTACGTTTCTTTATACGAGGGGCGTCCGAAAGATATCCGCATTTTATTCCTCGATACAAACCGTTTGTACGATCGAAAGTAGGTGAACTATTAGTATCACTGTCATTGGAGGGCTGTAAAAGCTGATCTGTCTGTTACAAGTACAGGTGCTGCTTCAGCATGAAGCATTCATCCACATATCGCTAAGGCATGGCCAGCGAAGAAATCGCTCAACGTTTATGTTAAAAATGTGTTCCGTTAACTCGAAAACAATGGATAAAGAAAACCAAAGCTTCGTAAGACAAACTTGAAAGTGTGGTTGGTGAAATGTTTTGAATGACATCGGTAATTCTTTCCTTCAAGGCGTCTTTAGTTTCGGACTGTGTCTGGAAAACCTGTAGATTCACAACTTTTTCCCCAGAGGAAAAATTCAAGCTGGAGACGTAAGGTTCGGTAAACTTGAGGCCACTCGTAAAAATCACCTTGTCTAATCCAACTTTCCCCAAACATGTATGTTCACTCTTTTAAAGGGTATTTGGTTATGCGGGGCGCACCAACTGCTTAAAGGCTTGTCATAATGGTTCCTTCCTATAGATGTAGGCAACCCTGAACAGCGTGCTAGTTAAATCAATTGGTTAATACCCGATAGCTTCAAAAACCTGGAAACACGATGGATGATACTGACACAGTCTTTCTGCATTTCCGGAAGAATGAAAGGCAGAAGGCACAGTCTACGCAAAGACTTATACAATGGGCAGACCGCGTTGACATAATACTAGCAAAGGCATCAATAACCTGCAGTGTTTACAATCTTAGAGAAAGAAACGGATGCTGTAACCATACCGTGTTTGACATAGACGATGAGATGTGTTGCGGTGACAAAAATGTTAGCAAAAAGAATGATCGGGCCAAACACACTTGCTGTGGTGAAAATCAGCATACGATTGATCATTTTAATAATAAAAGTTTTAATGACCTGACACTAGCCCGGTCATTAAAAAAAACAACATTCAAAGACGATTTACGAATGTTTCCATAAAAAGTGCAATTAGCACAAGACTTGGAACCAACAGATCACCAACAACGGGATTCTTCAACACAATCTTCTCTACGCGTTGAAGAGTCACTTTGTTTCTGACAGAACGAGGTCTTCTGGATCTTAGAAGATTACTCACGTCACCTTACTGCTGAAAACGTTGCACTAAATTTCGAGTCAATGATTCAGAGGGCGTATTTCGCACATTACAATGACGACAATTGGCTCGATGAATTTTTGTTATTGAGTGATAATGTTCAAAATAAAACTTTTCAAGTTTCGTTCGCTAAATAATACTGTAACACTTTCCATAATAATTCTCTAACATGTACTCTAAACGTTCTGAAAATAAAATAATAATAAATAAAACAAACGTACGCGTAAAGAAATATTAAATAGTTCTAACTCCTTCGGGACTTTTGAACCACCCTGTACTTTTAAAATTTGATTTGGAAACAAAAGCAAAGTATCAAACCAGATTAAAAAGTTGTACTATAAAAAACAAAGTTTTTTTTTCTTCCTATTATACTTGTTTTTAACACAGACATTGAAATCAGTTTCTATTGATCATCAATTTGAATAGCTAGCTGAACACATGTCATGTGAAAACTTTTGAAATGCAAATATTAAGTCGTATGAGTTTTTATGTCATACTACTTGTACATAATTCAGCTTGAATTTAATAGGCTTACTTAAAAGCGTGCATGTTATGAACGTTTGTAATTTCTCATACATAAAGCACGTAATACTCAACGTAATACTCTACGTTGTTCAACGAGCCTATTGTACAACGATCTCACGATACCAGTTTTATATAACAAGCTAATAAATCACATGTTTTTACAAAAATACCATACGAAAACACTACACCAACTTCATCACATCTGAAGTCAGTCAACAACATGAAAGTAAGTGAAAATGAAAAAATATTTTTTAAAAATTATTTATAAAAAGCTAAATATTATACAATACTGTATACATATAACTAAACATTAAGCAAAAATTACAACAACTCGTATTTAGATAACCAAAATATTTCGTCTAAAAATACTACTTCTGCATCTTCTATTTGCCAATGTCAATGCCAAGAAAATGATATCAGATGAAGATCTAAGTGATTATGAAATGATGCAATCGTATCGTCATAAGGCTCTCGAAAGCATCGCGACTATGATATATGGTATGATAATGTTTTGGAAAACATGTAACTGGAACAGAATAAATTTTTCTACTTTAATTTTCAATCTTAATTTTAATTATTTTATGTTCCAGGTCCCAAAGCTAGCGATATTTATGATCCGGTGAAAGAAATGTGCTGCAGAGGTCAAGTAACACCTAAAGCCGTAACACAAAAATGTTGTGGAAACGGTTTTTACAATCCTTTCAGAGAACTTTGTTGCAATGGAACAGTGTACGGATTACAAATTGATTTGGGGTGTTGTGGAAATTTGACCTACGACACTTCAAAACAACTTTGCTGTGGTAGCTATGTTATAAATTCACCTGATCCCACCAATCCTTATTTGAAATGTTGTGGTAATAAGACTTTTGACTCACAATCCGAAATATGTTGCAAAGATTACAATGGTGAAAGTGATAACGTGTACAATAAAGCAAACGCCACTGGATATGTGTGTTGCGGAAACCAACTTTTGCACGTAGATTCGCAGTCGTGTTGTGGAAATACTCCTTACGATCCTAGCAAAAAAGCTTGTTGTCCCAAATTAGTAGCCGGAACTTCGCAACCGACTGTAACACCTATGGTACAACACTCGTCAAAGCTATATGATTATAATGTAGGCTTTGACGAGTGTTGTGGATTAAGCGGAAGATTATACAACACATTTACTCACATATGCTGTGGAAATGAAATCTACCATCCCAGAAACAGTGACAAAGTTTGCTGCGGAGATAAAACGATTCAAAAAATGTCACCCCAACATACCGCTTGTTGTGGAAACATAACGTATGATGATGATGAACAAATCTGCTGTTCCAATGACGCTACCCTACATTCTAAATACAATGACAATCACACAGAGATGGAATGCTGCGGAATGAAGGTATTTAAACGTAACGAACAAATATGCTGTGGCGATGTATTGTATGATCAAGACGAATATCTTGAAATTGTGTGTTGCGGAGACAAGCCGTACAACATTATTAGTCAATCTTGCTGCCTTTACAGGGATTACTCTAATGGTGAACTAACCTTTGCAGTCATTGATTCGAATGAGTATGGGTGTACTTTATGCTGCGGTTCTGAAGGTTACAGTTTAGGAGAAACAAAAGGGTGCTGTAACCAAACTGTTTTTGACATAGAAGAAGAGATGTGTTGTGGCGACACAATCTTTAACAGAAAAGATGATTGGGCCAAAACGACCTGCTGTGGTGAAAATCAGCATACGAGCGATCATTTTCATGAAAATGAAGGTGTGCTTTATCATAGTACAGTGAACCCTCGTTATCCGCGGCCTTTGTATTCGCGGAGGCTAATCGAAGGTAAAAAATAATCGATATTTTGGCGAGAAAATCGATATTTCGAAAAGTTCCTTAAACCAAAATTTTAATTTGACGCGCGTGGAGCACTATACTTTTGCTTCGGTAGTAAATATTCTTCATAATCTGGATTTCATGTCAACCCTCTTTACATATATGTGGATGACAATGTGTCTTTTTTCCACCAAATTCAAAAATGACATGAAAATTTTATATATAATTTTCGATAACAATATGACTTTTGCCGTCCATATTGTACATTTAATTAATAAGCTTCATAAAAACATTTTCATTAAAAGATAAAAACGTTTATTAACCGTTAAAGAAAAGTTTGTATTTATTAAAACAATAATTCAATTAATATTAACGTATGGCAACATTTTCTGGTCTCAAACATTCAAATACCGAATAAGACGTCTTACTACAGTTCATAACATGATAATTTAAATCGTTTTTTGGTTTTTCCCGATACATTTCAATTTCAAAAAAGCTAAGACATCTCCTAAGACTTCTCACCATTCCCAAATTAATAACATACCACTAAATTAAATAACTCTTTCAAATTATTCCTAATGTTTCTCACCGCCTGCATTCCTATAACAAATATTATAATGATAAAAATAATAGACGTACAGAAACTTTATATAATTTTCAATTTGATTCCACTACTCCTTTCTCTTCCTACAAAAAATATTTTTACAGTGTTTGACGAATGAAATTCCTTACCTATCCAAATTAGGAAATTGTCATCAAAAATTACGTTTGACACAAATAACATATCAAGATTTAATAAGCTGCTATGCCAACATTTAAATCTTGGTGACTAGTGTTTTATTTTGTTGTTGTATTTGTTCTTGTTGTTTTCGGTTTGTTAAAAATTGTTTTAAAAAAAAACAATAAAAGAATGCTGAATCCACGCGAATGAATTGATATGTACTGTACACTGTGGTCACTCGCCATTAGTTACGATGTGCCTGTACATTTTGTTTCTCGTTTCATTATGTTTCGTTTTTTATTCTCCCATAAACTACACACTTAAACAATTATTTACATAGAATTTACATGGCACAGATTATTTTACTTATACGGGAGAATGTGTGTGTAGTTTATATGAAAATTATACCATTTCATATAAAAAACTTGAGCATCCGCGGAATTTGGTATCCGCGGGAATTCCTGAAACCAAACACTGCGGATACCGAGGGCCCACTGTAATTGGTAACAGTCCAGTGAAATTGATTATGATAATTAAAAAATTAGTTGTTGTAGTAAATTTCAAGACGCAGAATGTGTACATCTTAAGTTATTTATGGATCAATAAAGTGATTAACAATAATTATTATTTATTTGTTTATTTATTTAAAATTTATTTCGTCCCTTAGAGACAACAATTCTAAAAATACAAACAATGAACATCACAATACTTTCAAAATTTGTTACGGATCGGTTTATTGACAGTTTATGGAGGCATCCGGGTGAAAAAACTCCAGACAACCCACCTATCCCAATAACCTCCATTTCGATAAAACCCAGACAAACAGTAACAATCTATATGAAAATTAAGTACTCTTTCGTTGGCCGATTGGCCCTGCTTGTAACGCTAATGGCTCAGACTACGTGTAAATTAACAAAAAATAGTGTCTATGATGAGTATAGATACCAGTTGGAAAAAAACCTGCCGTTTTGATAACCTCTTTTACCACCTCATTTTTTGCTGAAGTTATTTGTATGAGTTGATACAGTCATCGTTTTATTTTTATTTTTCAATTCTACATCCCATAAGAATATTACTAGAAATAGGTGATATTGATGTAAAAGGTGATTAGAAGAAGTTACCTTCTCCTGGTTCCACGTCTTTACAGCTAAAACATCTACGTCTAAAAACGGTACAGCTAAAACACCTACATCTACAGCTAAAACACCTACGACTACAGCCTCAAGAGCTAATGAAAAATAAAATATATCTTATTATATAAATATAGTGTTTAAAATAAAGTGTTTATTGAAGTGAAAAAGGTATATGTCAGTAAAGTGAAGATTAAACTTGAAGCTCGAAGTTGTGGGCGATGCCTCTCAAATATAGCTCCAGGTTGAACTCTCCGTGTT
>JAQIWH010004695.1:0-16314 GCA_034695005.1 Cryptops parisi
ACACACACACACATACACACACAGAGTTTCGATTTATGCGAATATAGATTTATGCGATCTTAAATTTTATGCGAGTTTTAAGTAATTTTATTTCCCGATTTCTATAATTTTTTATTCGATTCGTGTTATTTCTGTTACATTGAACTTGTGCGGTTTTTGGTTTATGCGGTTCTCATTTTATGCGAGTTTTGGTCCATTGGACTAAACATAAGCAGTATGTTATCATAAACGTCTTTAGATATTAGTATACGTTCAATTCCCAGCTCACTCAAAATCACTCACAAGTTAAGCTAATATAAAGCGTATTAAGTGTCAAAAATGATAAACCCATTTATAACTGTAAAATTTAAAACGAAATTCATTATGATAAACTATAACACTAACAACTTTAGCTTTATAACGAGAACAAAATTTATGTATATATATTTAACGAATAAGCTTATTAACTAACAAAAGCCGATTCGGCTATTAAACTACATCATAATTATAATAACACACGATCCAAAATCAATAAAGTCATATTATACTACAATCCTATGGTCCATCTCATTTCAAAGGGATTTTAAGCTAAATCGCCGCTATTAAGCCTATTGACACATAGTTTGATGCACACACAGTAATAAAGCTTTGACAACTACGCTAATTAATCATACCAATTCATTACCATGCTAAATGTCAAAACTATCAACATTAATTTGTCAGTTTGCATTTTAAATGTCTATTCGAATGGAAAGTGTACTTCCCTATTATACGGCTCTCTTCGTTACGATATATAATACCATTGATATGATAATAAAATGGTTTCACGTGTTTCAACAAATTAATTGAAAATGATATTGGTAACAAGCAACGTATTATTAAGTTTCAACCAAGTTCGTAATGAAATAACTTACATTTTAGGCATGATGAGCAGTTGAAAGTATTTTACGTTGGTGGTCCCAATTCTCGTGATGATTACCATCTGGAGGAAGGAGAAGAGGTAACTTTTAATTTTCTGTCATTTGTTTTTCACTAATTAATTAATTAGTAATTAGTTATTTTTTAATTAATTAATTAAAAATAATTAAAAGCAAAGTATAGTTATTGTAGAAGTGTAAGGGTGTATTTTATTACATAAGTATATTCAAAATCTGGTTGTTTTTTTTTATAAAATACGCTTTATATAGTTTCGCTTTATGCGAATTTAGATTTATGCAATCTTTTGGAAAAAATTGATATTCGATGTATGTCATTCCATTTTTGATTCTGCAAGCTTTGATTCATATTAATTTATGCGAATTTTGATTCTATGTGAATCTAAATTAATGCAATTTTTGAGTGATGTGACGTTCCATTTATGAGTGTTTCGAGTTTCCATTTTCGATTTCTGCAATGTTCGGTGCGATTTTTTTTGTTACACTGGAATTTATGCGGTTTCCTATTTCTGCGGTCCTCACTTTATGCAATTTTTGCAAAATACAGTAAACACCTGTAAATGACAGTATACGTTAATTCTCAGCTCACTCACTCACAAACTCGCAAGTGAAGCTATTAAATGCGTACAAAAATGTGTTAAACGATATTGTTTGTGAAGAAATTTCAAAAAATATCATGTTATACACGGAAAAAATGTATAGTGTTTTAATTATATTAAAATAATTAATGTTAAAACGTTAAATAAAAAAATTCTATATATATGGGGGGGAAAACAAATTATATAATAACAAAATTAGTGCTCCCAAAGGTCAACTTGATTAACAGGAAATTTTCCATTAAAAAATTGATCATAAAGGTTAACGAAAATAAATTGCATCATGATGTTTGTGTAAAGATCAATTCGATTCCAAACTAACGTCACATCTTGATAACATAAGAATTTTTATTGATTACTGATAACAACTTGGTCCTCTCAACTGATACTAATCATAATAAAGTTATCACTTTTTTCCCTCATCAATAAATAAATAAATAAATAAAACTGTACAGAAATATAACACAATTTCTATATTATCTATTTCATGTCGATAGTTAAGAAACGCGGAACACTACGGTGTCTCAGCATCAAAATACTGATATACTATTTAAGAATAAAATATCCAACTAGTATGCTATATAAAAAATAAAATTTTGGAACTGTATTTTTGAGTTTGACGCCCAGCCTCGTTTATATTCAGTTAAATGAAATATATACAAAATATATAAAATTAATTAAAATAATTTCAAGATATTTGTATTATATCTACTAATCATTTCATATGTTGTACCAAAATGTTTGTTTTTGATCTAATTTTTTTTGGTGTTGTATTGTTTGTGTCATTTTTGTTCGTTGCGAACGCATTTGATAAATAATAATAATCTCTGAGCGTTATTTATTTTTTCGGGTTTTTCAGTTGTTTTACATGTATAAAGGCGACATGTGTTTGAAGGTTTTTGCCAACAACAAGTTTCAAGATATTATTATCAAGGAAGGAGAAGTAAGTAACCCCCCCACCAACTTTTTCCTCGTAAAAAACTTAAAACTTTTTAAAAGTTTGAGAGAAAGTTTTTCCTTTAAAAAAAAAAAAAAATTAAATTACAAATTTAACAAAAATCACAACAAGCAACAACAAAAAAAAAAAATTCGAAGAAAAATTATCGATTTCAATTTCGAGAAAATGATCACGATGATGGCGATGATAATGAAGGACGGTGGAAAATTTATCGAATCACAATCAAGTTGCCGTTGGTTGCAATTAGGAACCAAGCAATTGACGTAGTAAATAACTGAAAACTAATTTTCGTTGCTCGTATTAATGCAATTTCCACTTGTCAAGAGAAATTGCAACGCGATTTTAAAAATAGAGAACCTGAAAATAATAAAAATAGAAGAAAAAAGTTCCAAGTTTCTTTAAAATTTGCAGATGCACCGAATCATCGTCATTCCCATCATCCTTGGTACAATTGGGTTTGTTCTAAATTGGCCCATTTTCCATTTGCTACTCTTCCCACACACACACACACATACAATCCTAATTCACTATAAAATTCGACAAATAATTACATCCATTTTCCAATTATTTAAACTCTCGTTTCACCAATATTATCGTACTCCGATAATGACCACCATTTTTCTCTTATATAATCATGGTGGACGTTTAATAGTTGTTTATCAGGTTTGATTTTCAAATCAGGTTAACTGGAAAAATGGTATTTTGGTCCTATAATTGCTATATTTAATTTATTTTAATCGTGCTATGTTTAATTTATTTCAAATTGACAGAAAATGACGTAGTTGTTTTTTTTTATTGGTTACGAAATTCTGGACATATCTTGTGCTGCATCTGTTAACACATTAACGCGGTTCTAAATTAAATACTGTAATTTAGAAAACTTCTAGAAAACTTCACTGAAAAATGTTCCGATATAGCTCAATATGTTTTTTTAAAAAAAAAAAATAACATATGAGTGAAATATTTTATATATAATATATAAATAAATAAATATTAATAAAAATATATATTATTAGATTTTTCTATTGCCAGCACGTATTCTACATTCTCCACAACGTAAAAGAGATACTGTGGGATTAGTCATTGAAAGACGAAGATTGGATTATGAACAAGATTGTGTCAGGTATTAAAATTCATTAACTATAATAACTAATTAATGAAATATATTTATTTTAATTATCGATATTTTTTATGTTTTAAAAGTGACATACAAAAAATATAAAATTTATCGCAATATATTTGCTGCCCGTTTTTCATGAATTGAACTTCCCATCGTACAAATGAGTACAGCAGGAAAGCATCATTCAATACATCTTTTGCATAAATCGATATATCGGTTACAGAAACTAAATTTCAAAGCATTATTCAACAAATGTTAGTTTTTAATAAAAATAATAAATTTACATGAAAACAACTAAACGTTTAATAATTACTAACTTATTGCAATGAAATTGGGTACATCGTTTGATATATCGTACAGAAAAATCGATGTATCGAAAACGAAAATTTTTGTTTTTTTAATTTTCATCTTATTTTTTAAGTTTTTAAAAAAAATGAATTGTATTAAAAATTTCTAAAAATATTTTAATATTTTTAGATATTTTATGAAAGGATCGAATCGAGTATTATTTGAACGATGGTTTCATTGTGAAGATTTGGGTTCACAATTAATTCCTATTATTCAAGACTACTTTGCATCTGAAGAATTTCGTACGGGTCACCCAAAGCCAGGTAATAATTATTTCACACATAGTTCATATTACATTTTTATGTTACCGGTAATGTATAGAATCCAGGCATCCTATAAAATGCCTCTTTTGAAAAAGTATAAAATAACACCTTGTGTACGACTGTTCAGGTTAGTTAAGGTTAGTTAACAACATTTCCTCTCAAAAATAATATCTAGGTGGTGATTTATTCACGTACAACGCTACATAATTGAAATGGCTCGTTGAGACGAATGATACGAAGTTCAGGGTTGCGCGCCAAAAAACCAGACATGGATAACCGATAACATGTAATAAGATAAGTGATAAGTAAAAGGTACAGTTTGTAGTAAACAAGATCAAAGGAACAAAAGTCAAAAACAAGAAAAACAAAAAAAAGACGTCAAAAAATACAAGGGAAAAAAAGTCAAAACAAAGAAGCTCAAAATAAATAGAAGGGAAAGAAGTCCAAAATATATTTTTTGACAATCTTTGTTCCATGTTCTTGTTTTTTGACCTTTGATTTTTTGCTTACAAGCAAAACATTAGATCTACATTTAGACCTAGCTTTAGCCTAAGTTTTTACTTAACGTGACTATTGCAACACTAATTTCATACTTTGCCAAATGAGGCTAGACATTTTATAAAATATCTGGATTCTATACATTGCCAGTGACATATACATAGTTTTTCTGATAACGAACTTTTCGAACAGTTTTTCTGGTTGAAAAAAAGTTAAAACTGAAAAAAGTAAAATAAAAAAAATCAACCACTAAAACAATAAAATCTACAAGAAATATATATATATATCAAATTAAAATAAAAATAAATTAACACAAAAGAACTTTAACAATAATTCTTCATAAAAAAAAAGGAGAGAGAAAAACGTGCACAAATTCACGACCCATTCATCGCTAAATCTTTTAACATTACTCGTAGTACTGTAATTAAGGAAATTACATGTCGAAATCAAGTCATTAACGGATAAAATTTTAAGCCCTTAGGAAACAGAGAAAAAAATAAAATGGAGAAAATTAATTATAAACCCAAAACGAGTGTGTGAACTAAAAAAGAAGAAAAATCAATTCGATATGAAACGAATTCGGATGAAAAAAGAAAAAAAAATAAGTAGCAAAAAAAGAATTGGCGGAAAAAAAGGGGGGGGGGAGACTATAAAGTATATATATAAGAAATGAGTGAAAAGAACGTCAACTGAAATATGGGTCCAAAAGTAACAAGAAGGTCTTAACGCCATTTTAGAAAGCTTTGGAGAAAAACCTTTAAATTAGACTTAGAGTAATCCTCTTAGAATGGGTCCATTTATTTCGGATTATAGGACGAGCAATCTATTCCACCGATCGAGAAACGCCGTATAATGATTGCATTAGGTGTCTGTGTCTGTGCTCTTGTGTGTGTGAGCTGCGCATGCGCACACATAACTACTACTACTACTACTCTCCCTATTACTGCTACTACTGTACAACCCACTACTACCATCTGCGACGGTCAACATTGTGCGCGAGTAATTAGCTTCTAACAATTGCGACAATATGGTAGTAGTGAAATTCGACGATGGAAATTGATTGTCACGAGTGTTGGTTGATCTTTCGAAATTTATTGTTGTTAGAAAAATATTTTATTCAACCCCGTTCGAAATAATCTTGTGTGCTACGAAATTTTTTTTGTTGAACATAACCGATGCATTTTTTTCTGTGGTACGTTTAATGTTAGAATTATTTTTATACGCTTTATATTAGCTTCACTTTATGAGTGACTTTGTGAGTTTGTGCCTGAGCTGAGAAATTTGTGCGCTTATTAATCAGGTATAGGTCAATATGGCGCGCCTATTGATAAGGTCCACATGGTGCACTATAAATCCACTTTTTTCTTCATATTGTTTGTTTGTTTGTCTGTTTGTGCGTACATAACGCAAAAACGAATAAACTGACATTCACGAAATTTGATACCCTAGTTTGACTAGATCAGAAAAAGGTTATATGCTATAGATCATATAAATATCTTCATTAGAAAGTTCACAAAAGCGTTCTTTGTAAACCCCCACCCCCAAGTAAGATTTTTGATAATTCCCAAATTGTATTGCCATTGTACTATTATTACAATAATATCTAAATAAGTCTTATGTACGCTTTATCATGATTGTGATATGCAATAATAAAATAAACCATAACAAAATAAAATCATACATATAATCAATTAAAAAAACAAACAAATTCCATAATTACATCATAGATGATATATGTTCTTGTCACCAAGAAATGGATTGTAGTTGACAGGGTCATGGTGTCTAAAGCAGTTGATGAAGCGTTGTTTGTCGCATCTGTAAAGTACCATTGTACACATAAGTAACCCAACATTGTGAATGTAAATAATGTAAATAATGCAAACAATGTAAATAATACAACAAAAATGTTTAAGTTATAACTTCAATTATTTCATAGTTTTTAATCTTGCTGTACAGTGTGAATTTACGTTTTTCATGTTAAAGTTATCCAATATACGCTCATGAAACACATAAAATATTTTACACTACTGCACTGTCATACAATTATTATACATATGTACTGTATTATTATGCATGTATGATATATACTACATTTTATACATTAGATAGTCTGTAATGTATATTGTATAATATAATTGTATATTGTATATTGTATCCACACAGTGGATACAATACGTACTACCATTTTTGGCAAAGTATGAAATAACATCTTGTTTAGGTTAGTTAAATTTGGTTTAAATTAGTCAACAATTATCTTCTTTGAAAAAACAGTAAGTTTAAATTTAACTTAAACTCTTGTCTGTCTTAATTATTCCAATGCTAATTTCATACTTTGCCAATAAAGGATAGGTATTGTATGCAATTCCTGGATCAAATACAATGTCTGTAACATATACACAAATAAATAACATCTTTATAATTATATAATCCCGTATACACAATTAATATATTTATTAATTTACAAATATTTTATATCATTTATATATTGACACAATGTACTGAAACGTCATATAAACCTATTTCATATTATGCTCAGTTTAAGTTTTATAATGTATTATAATTACCTGTAAATGTACGTTCAGCACGTTGAATGAAGATTATACAGTATATAACAATTTTTAAGATATATTTTACATAATATAGTTGCTTAGAAATAATATTTTAAACTTATTATAATAGCTACAGTTAGCAGCAGAGAAACTGATTTTATTAAAAGTAATCCTTGTTGCGCCACCTGACGACAAAATGATGCAACTATTAAATCGCGCCCAAAAACTCCGTTGAAGGTGGGGGTATGGATATATATTAATTTCTCAACAACAAATCAATCGATTTTAATTTTTATAGTTTGTATTATGCCTTATTATCGTTAAAGTTTCAAAATATTTAATACATATGTTTCTGTAATTTTAAATTATTCACATTGGTTGTGTATTTACTTATGGAAGTTGTTCTGGTTTTTTTTTTGGCGGCAAATTCAACCACACTCAAAGTTGACACAAAATTGAATTTCAGTGACAAAGATACGCAAATGTCTCGTTTTTTAGATTCTTACAGACTGTCACCAGCGATTTAACATAAATTAAACTCAGGTGGTTTCAGTACTGTGGAAGATTTACAGGAAATTCGATAACTTGATTTAAGCAAAGGTAAAAACAGATCCCTACTCTACCCAGTGGAATCCGGTTATTATGATCATTTTGGGACTGGTGCCTGTTGATAACAATAACCGACTGATAACATTAAGCACGTTGTTTGCGGACTGACTAATTATGATAACAATAGCCAATTGATAACATTATCCGTGATTATAATAACCAGATTGTACTATATTAAGTTTACGATATTAAGTATAAACTATAGTGATAGTCTATATACAGCATGACATATTAATAATTCATAGATTTAATTTTTAATAATATGTACTAATTTCGCTCATTATTATTAATCAAATGAATCTCTTAAGTTTACCCACAATAATCACGGATTACAATACACAGGGCGAGTCACTTGACTTTTAAGTTTCAACTCCCATGTCAAGTGACTCACCCTGTATATACAGGTAGGTGGACAAGACAATAATTGATCGCTTTTACTGCACAGCTTGTGTGATTGACAGCTGCATTTATTTATATGGGCCACAAAACTTACATAGTTCCCTTTTACCTAGAGAAATATAACTTTCTATGTACAATGTTTGAATAAAACGCAAGGATCAAAAAAGCTTCGTAGCAGCCTTGGAGATGGAATGAAATCTATTAGCTCTGGAATTAGCTTTAACCAGAGCTATTGGGACTCAGGTAAATCAAAGTAATGTGCTGCAAGTAATTACTAATGTAATGCAAGCATATATTGTTATACCATATCTTCATATCATCATTGGTATTAAAATTGAACCAGGAAAAAGTTTCGCCTGCAACGCATTATTTTGTGTGCTTAAAATATTGAAAGGGTTCCGAACAAAATATAAAAGAGTTCCGACACTAAATATAATTGGGAAACACTGATCTAGACGTTTAATGGTCATATTGGATCATCTCAATGTATTTTATAATAAAAGTATTTCACGTTACTTTACTGTATCTGTGAAATAGTATTGTACTGCCATCTATGGGTGAAATACACTATTATCCATGAAGAAAGCAACGGGCCGCAGCCATTATACCGACCATCAAAATACCGACAATTACAATACCGACAATCGAAATACGGACAGTTTAAAATACCGTCATTTAAAATACCGACAGTTCACAATACCGACAATTATTGTGAACTGTATAATTCTATAATTATAAACATATACTTTTGTTCTTTACTTATTTATTTGTCAAATTTAATTTACTTTGTTGTTTTATTTTTTTGTTGTTTTGTGCATGAAACAATTTTCTACCACGCATAGTTTTGAATCAGTAAAGACGATTAAATCGGCGTCGTCCGGGATAGGTGGTTATCTACAACTTCCTTTAACGTTGGAACTGTGATGTTGGTTAACTGTGACGTTGGAACTGTGATGTTGGTTAACTGTGACGTTGGAAGTGGTGTATGACTCAAGTTTTTAAATTTAATAATTGAGATCACTTATTTGAAATGTCATGCTAATAAATAACAACAAATTATTTTATCATTACTCCATTCACATTTCAAAATGTGTGCTTAAAGTAGGTTATATTTATTCTGTAACAACATACCCTTGGCTATGTAACAACGTACCCCATACCGGGGTAGGTTTTTACAGTTTACATAACTATGCAAAAAGATAATGGTAGGCACGTGCATGAAAACTTAAGGACCCAAACAAAAATGACGTATTTATGTAAGTTGACCATTTTCAAATTCCATAAATATCAATTTCATACTTGTCACACAAGCCTTTAAAAAAATACAAAGCAGAATTTGTAACAACTTTTGCTGTTTGCTAACCCCAGTCTTCCCTATAATAAACTAACGCTGGTGGGGGCAATTTCAAATAGTGCTATTTACCATTCGTTTTTTCATAAATTTCTTAAACAAAACTATACTGTACTCATCAAACTAAAAATTGTATATACCGGTACTTGAAAATCCACGATTACCAAAGCTGCACAACTGTATTCTAATAACCACAAAACAGTTACAAAGTCTAACACAGTAACAACCATAGATTTCTACACTACCAATTTTATTTCACACCTGACAATAAAAATTCGCAAATATGTCATACAGCTTACTGGTCATTGCATAACAGCGTGGTCTCGAGTTAGATTGAGAAAGAATGTCGATTCAAAAGGAAATAGAACAAACTATAAGGATTTTAAGTTTGAGCCATGCCTACCAACCTAAAAATTCCAAGCCTGCTTAAAACTAGTAATTGATATATTGGAGAGATTATAGCAAATGTTGTCGATTTCTCGGATGATTCAACATCACCACCATCGATTGCAAAAACATTTCTAATCCCTTCTAAGAAGCAGATCAACTAAACTTCTAAACGAACATATAAGGAGCAAAACAAATCGTGAATCGATGCAATATGCCTCTACTTACTATAACACCTCCAGAATCCAAAATGCTGCGAATGTGCATGTTTGTGTACATTATGTTGGGAACGCAACTGGTTCTTGGTCAAACCGTAACAGATCAACCTGCACCAACTCAAGATCCAACAACGTCAGATATCACATCGACGACGGATATCACTTCAACATCCGAAACACCAACAATAGAAACGTCAACTGTAACCTCAACACTGTTTTCTACGACCGAATCTTTAACAACA
Organism: Cryptops parisi; assembly: GCA_034695005.1. Classification (NCBI taxonomy): domain Eukaryota; kingdom Metazoa; phylum Arthropoda; class Chilopoda; order Scolopendromorpha; family Cryptopidae; genus Cryptops; species Cryptops parisi. Next base: position 10,453 of record JAQIWH010004695.1, read on the forward strand.
ACGCCGTTACCGAGAACATCGCCATCAACTTCGACCATAAGCACAACTACCACCACACTACTAACGCCAAGTAAGTCTTAATGATTATATCCTTCATGTTTTTCAGTTGTGTTTCTGGGAGGAAATGAAGAGTTTATTTCCAAAAAGTCTCATCTCCACTTTTGATCATTTTTTAGTGAAAATACTCTGAAAACTATCTTTGCATCCTTAATTCCAAATATTTTAGGCTACAGACATATCTTCAGACAATATATTAGACTATACTTTAGATAATATATTAGACTCAAAACTTATTTCCTTGAAAAGCAAATTGAAAAGCACTCTCAAAAACTGAGTTTATATGGATAGTTTACGGTTAAATGAATAAAAAACACCGTTTCCTGAAAAATTGAATTTCATGGACTTAGGTCATTTTGGAAATAAATCTTTTCGAATGTTCAAATTTAGCAACTGATAAAAAAAAATTAATTTGAATCTAATGTACCATTTCATCATCTGTCTATTTGCAGTAAAATTTGGTATATGCCCAGAGTTGGCGTTAGTATATTTTTGTCGTCTTTGCACTAACGATATGCAGTGTCCAGGAAGCCAGAAATGCTGTCGCAATTTATTCTTCCAACGACATTGCTGTTTAGCCGTACGTCGCCCTGTCTACTACAATTAAGAAATCATGAAACTTGCAATATGTAGTACCGTATTTGCACTACTTGTAAACCATGAGATGGTCTTTTCACACCATGTACAATAATGTATTTTTGGTGAGCTACTACAAAGAATGTAAACACCCAGACATATCCAGCGTGGTATTCAATTAATGCTAACCGTGGGTAATAAATTTAGTTAGACTATGGATAAATTTTCAATGGATTAAAAAAAGTCTGTTTATTAAGTAACATGGGTTGATCTGTTTATCTGAATGCAAATACAGTATTGTACCGTACTGTATGATTTGCTATCTGCGTTTTTGTTAACCACGGGCTTTGAGTATAAGAAGTTTGCAATTTCTGTTTTGATTGAAATGATTTATTTACTTGCAGAAATTTAAGGGTACAGTATTACAAAGCAGACAGTGAATAATACATGCTATTGAAATTTTTCGTTGTAGTTAGTTTATACTTTATAGCATACTTTATTAGATAGCGTTACTTTTTAAATAAATTATATTTTCAACTTTACATGGTAGTCAAGTTACTATTGGGAAGATATATAGTAATATAATAAAGATTACTTTATTTAATTGATTCAAAATGGCTAAAAGTACTGAAACGCTACAATCAAATATGTGAAAAAAAGCAAGAATCGCAAAAATAATAATGACATGATTAAAGTAATTTTCATTTTTTCCCACCATAACGGTTAATTTTATATCGAACCATCACTACATGCATTCCTAACCAATGGTTTCGGAAACTATGATACATCTCAGGAACATAACCTCTGTGGTTAACGAGGAACTAGTAAATAATTACAGCTGATTAACTGAAACTATCTGAGTTTTTACAAGCGCATCATCAGTAGGCTTAAGTCAAACATTAATCACAACCGAGCTCAATAGAGTTAAGCCTCCTATAACAATCTACTCCTTCGTACAACATTTGACACAATGAGAGGTTTCAAGAATAAAATTTAGCTTCATATAACGAGCAAAACAACAAGAAAAGTTAAACGATGCAACAAAAGTCGGATTTATCAAACCTGACAGCTCTTGTAGTGATTGTTTTTCAAATAGTAGGGATTCTATTTGTTTAATTAAAAAATTAGTAAACTAATAATAAACTATTTTTCGTGAAAAAAGAAAAAAATGCCTCACTGTTAAAAATTAAAAGAATAATTATGAAAATACTGCAAATGCAACTGGGGTGAAAAAGTGAATAAACTTTGTGTGAATCAAATAAATTATCCACAGTACATTATTAATCAAACTGATTATTTACATTATGTAAGCTAGTTGAAAACAATTTTATCCCCTTACTGTATAATTTTTTTTGCAGTAATTTACACTTATGGAGAGTGCATCAACTATGATACGTAGTATCAGGAAACGGTGCACGAATTAGGCACTCTATAAGGCGAAATTGTTTATTCAACGTGTTTTTCTTTAACGTAAGCCGTTCCTGGACCAATTAAATTTACTATTATATTATGCCAGATATTTTGAAACCTACGCATTTTTATATTAATATTCTTATTCTCAACTTTGTTGATTACCTGAGAAACCTACATATACAGTAAATCGCTCTCAGCTGAACGTTAACTGAATACACAGAAAATGCTAATACAAACATGGCTGTAATTTGATTCTATACAATACTCTTATAATACATTCGTCCGGAAAATAAACAATCATTTGACAATGCTCATGGCTATAAACGTATATTCCAAATAAACAACTGTCTGGACAGTAAGAACGTGTTCTAACAAATCAAAACTCTAATAAATCAATAAATAAGGTTTTGATTGCAGATTTTCTAGAACACCAAACAAATCTATAGGAAAAAAAGAAAATCCCTGACATCGACAAGAATTAAAAAAGAGACCACTTCCGCACAAAGTTACTACATAAAACAGTTCAATTTCAAAGAAAGCTCAACTAAATTGCAATGAATTTGTCAATGGCTCTTACCAGTCTTCTGATATTGTCGGTGTTACTTGGAACATGCATGTCCCAAACTTACGAACCGATACCATCACCATATTATCCACCACCAACAACAGTAACAACTCCAAAACCAACAACAGTAACATTATCCGAATCAACAACAGTGACAGTACCAGAACCAACAACATTAACAGTACCAAAACCAAAAACAACATTACCAGTATACATCCCAACTATCGTACCAACAAGAAGTAAGTCATATTTTTGCTTCAGTTATACAACGCTGAATTTTTTTCTGTATAATCTACCAAACGTTTTTATTTAGTAACCTATGTTTGCAAAACATTACCAAATATTCTTCAAGTTCACAATATAAACTTCATAATGACAACTTCATTTGATGTAGAAACAGCCCTTGGATATTCCTTACAATTTTGCTAATATGTGACAAAAAAAAATACTCTCAGATGCAAATTATAGGCCAGAAATATTTGTTATTAACTCGCAAGTGGCAACGAAAATTTCGCGATTTTGTGTGGTGATGCACAAGTGACTAACAGTAAATCGTTAAGAATTTTTGCCATTTCATTGGGATTTCAATGATACGCAATTTTAAATCTATGTGAAATTTGCATGGAAAGTAATAGTCAGTGCCGGATTTGGGGTGGTAAATGCGGTTCCCCCGTACCGTCTAATATCATAGTGAACTTCTTCCTGTTCGCAACATGTTTGTCATTCATGGTTTTCCCTTGAAAGTGTCATCACGTAGAAACTTTCTATGCTACCATCACCGTACCATGTCACCAATGCTAATGGTAGCATTCAATTAGGTGATTGTCAACTTTTTTTGTTAAAAAAATCAATTAATCTGAGATTATGTATCATTCTAGGTAAAGCTGGTATTTGCCCGCTAGTGCTGAGTTTAGGCAGACCCTGCCCCGTGGAATGTTCCAAAGACATAGACTGTCCAGGACTTGAAATATGTTGTGGTGCTCGAGCGTTAACATCACGAATTTTCAACTGTTGTTTAAATCCATCAGGCGGCGACTAGACATCGCAATAAGTTTCTGACACTGAATTATACGGTCAACAACCCCCCCCCCCTCCTAAACATTGTTAATATATTATTAGTCGAATAATGAATAAAAATTGCTACAATCAACTATGGTTGTGTGTGTACCTCTGTTGAAGTAGCTCACCAAAATACATTATTGTACATGGTGTGAGGAAGACTAGCTATTGGTTGACAAATGTTCTTAAAAATCAGTTTAGTGCATTTATTATGTCAACAATTTTTAAGCAATTTTTCACCCTCCCTCTTGTCAACAACTGTCAAACTTTCAGTGATCCCTAATAAAATAATGTCAAAAAATCTTTTAACCCCCCCCATCCCTACAAACTAATAATATTTTACACGGCTGGCTTTTATGCTATAAATATAATTGTAGAAATTAAAAGGTCTACAAATTGATTCATGAAATTTTAATACAATAAAATTCTAACATTTACAAAAGGTCATAACACGAACGGACATAACTGTCCCAAGTTCACATGCACTTCACAAATGTGCGAGGTGAGTATTGCTGATGACACAACAGAAGTCAGTGTAAAATGATTATGTCGAGACCAAAACACAACGATTTTAGCAAATACTGGACTATTGAAACAACGCACCTCTCAATACATCTGCATTGCCATGGCAGTATTTGCCGAAACGCCAGAAAGCGTTTCGACAAAACATTTCACAACGTCTGTCGTGGCATTGCCTATTGTTGCATCATCCGTAGACCCTCCAGCTAATCATGCAGAAATTTAATTCACAATGATAAAGTGTTATTCAAGAAAGCCTGGATAATCACAATTTTATTGTACTTGCACAAAAATGAAACAACAAATATTAAAAATATGAACTGAAAATGTGCAGTTTTTTCTTTAAAAAATGCCGTAACACCCGAATATGCAATTACAACTCTATAAGGGAAAATATGCAACAATATGCCCAAACAAATATGGCTCAAACGTCTCAGTTTAACCTGAAACGATTTTGTTTCCAGTCTATTTGTTTATCAGACGAAAAAATATATGAATTTGCATTTTTTTTGGTTACCCTATTCATTAGTTTTGGTTTTACCGATATCCAACGACCTATTATAGATTATACTCTGTTAATATCGAAAATATGGAAGTTTTGAAGAAGTTAGTTATGGACAAATATATACTAGTTAAAATATGTTATTTTATAATACGATTGTAAAAAGTTTGTAGACGTCAAATGCGATATCTAGGCTGGAGGTGTTACCCCTGATATGTTAGATTTGATTTATTATGTAGTTCATTTAAAAACGTTGGTTTCTCTTTGTTTTGAAATTGATTGCATTTGGTTTTGAAACTACGTAGTAACATCTAGAGATGTTCAGTATGTGATACGAATTCCAATTTCAATTAGTGTTGCTTCTTCACGATTCTTTCAGTTTCATACTGGACTTTGTATTATCATGTCATTAAGGAAACATTGACTATTTTTTTTATTGTTTATCTGGTGAACACACATATATACCAAAAAGAAGAAATATACAAACTTGTATACAATCATATCCAATTACAAATAAAAAATTAATCTGGGCGTACATACATGCGGAATAAAATATAGTGCCCACAAAGAATGGAGACCAAACGGGCTCACCCTATTATATGATCACCTAAACCTGCTTGCATAATAAAATTGTAAATTGTACAAAGCGTTCTAACTACTTATCTGAGTAACTAACTAATTACAAAAGAAAGAAATATAACAAAAAAATAAGAGCAAAAAATACAAAAAGACAAAACATAAAAAAAAATGTATACTTAACGTGCAAACTAATACATCGCATTACATTAGTTCCTTAACATAGTAACTAACTAATACCAAATAGAGTATGATTAACATGGGAATTATCGCAAGTTTTATACTCATTTCATGTTACAGAACGTGCTTCTTGATATGACCATTTGTCATTACCAATAACGTAAATACAAGGAGTAAGGAAACTTAACAAAAAATCAATTTGACTGAAAATCATTTATTTTTATGCTTATCAAATTTACACCTCATCAACTTGCATTTAAATATCCCTGGTGTTTGAGCAGTCCTTATATCACTAGAAAGAGAGTTCCAATTCTTTATACAATTGAAAAAAAAAAAACAATGTTTGGCGAATTCAGTTTTCAATTTAGGTAATCTAATTAAATTTACAGTGTTGATTCTGTCGGTTTTCAGCCAC
>JAQIWH010004696.1:0-16314 GCA_034695005.1 Cryptops parisi
ATTTCCTTTTATCTTATATATAGTGAGAGAGCCATGTTAAAGAAAAACGGGGGCGGGTAGTAGTGGCTTTCAGTCTCTTTCACTTCTCTATATAGCTCGGTGGCTGGTACAATTTCCCAAAGTGCATTTGAAGTTTAGCTAAGAGACAATCGCAATCGCCTCAAGAACAAACCTTCCCACCATCTCACACCACGGCCAATTTAAATAAAAGCCTAAAAATGTGAATTCTGGGGAGGAACCAATTCCGACGAGATGCAATTGGCTCGCGAAAACGAATCGTATTGGAAAGCGTCGTAAAACATTACAGTCTTCCTTTACTTCTTTTTCTTCTTCTTCTTCTTCTTCCCTCCCTTCCCCTCTTATTCTCTTTTCCTTTCATTTTGCCCCCTCTACTTTTTTTTTTATGTAACAAAAACCTTTTTTTATCATCATCCATTTTCTTCAATCTCCTTTTTGTTCTGAAATTAAGAAGTTGGGGGTAAAAAAAAAAAAAGAAAACCCAAGTTCGATTTTCATGTTCAATAAACTTAAAGCAAAGTTAAACGCGAATTTTACACACTGTAGTTAACGAAATAGGTAGCGTAGTTAATTAGTAGTTGATTATGAGGCCAAGTTCTTTTATTATACGCTTTACATCAGCTTCACTTGTAAGTGGCTTTGTGAACGAGCTGAGTATTGAACGAATACGTTTATGATAGTATACTGATAGTATACTGTATTAATTAATCAAGTATAATAGGCCAAAAAATTTAACAAATTTATTTTGTTTCGTGTCTATGTTCAACTGTCAATCCGACGCAATAAAGTCAATTCAAGTCAATATATCAAATCGAAAAATTGGAGAAATCAAAAATGGAAATTACTCAAAAATCGAATCACTCAAAGAGGAGTCAAAGATCGCATAAAATCTAAATTCGCATAAAGCGAGACTATATACAAAAGGGTATTTTTAAAAAAAAAATGTACTTGTTCTTTTACAATTGCACGCTCTGCAGAAATTCTGTCATACCTTCTGTGACGCAAAATTTTAAACATTGTTCACGTGCAGTACATGTATCAACAATAGTATTCAACAATGATCACGAGTCGATTTAAATGACGGTCACGACTCACGAGCAATATCACTGGTGGCAACGTTTAAACAATGATGATGATGAACAACATCACGAGTTGATACTTTTCGATTATAAACCCGTCCCGCTCTTGGTGCCACTTGCTAAAAGTGCAACTTGGTTATGCGTTTCGGAGGTCAGGGTCGGTTAATTAAACGAGCAATCACAACAATACTCAATAGATCATTTACTGACTTATTAGTCATACATTTAATACGTTTTTGCTTGTTTCACTAACTAACCAGCAAAAAAAAAACAAGAAACAACCGATTAAGTAGCGCCACAAGCAAAACGGGCATCTAATCCAAAAAGTACCTGCATGTTTTCCGAGTCGAATTAAAAAAATAAGAGTCATATTGTTTCTCATTTTAAACAATAATCATCAAACTGTCATTCTAATCATACAGTTGAAGCAAGTTTTCATTATAAATAACCGAACACGCGAAATACAAAGAAAAACGAAAACGTAAACACTTAGTATTTATATGACATCAATATTTTACACGTCAACACATTCATTTGTTTGACATACACAAAAAAAACAAACAATTTCACGGTTCTATTAAAATGTAATATTGAAAAAAAAAATATCTAAACTAAGCAAAAAAAAAACTATTTCATTTAACGTGCTAACGATGAACTCCACCTCATTTTCTTAGTGCAAATAAATCAACTAAATAAATTACTAACACCTAAATAAACCAGCACTTTACTTTTTTTTTCCCTCTTCAATTTTTATTTTTTAAATGAAAAACTATTAACCTTTTAAAAACACTCGCAGTTGGGCCACTCGCACTTAATCGAAAAGCTTAAAACCTTTGAAAAAAAATAGAAAATTAAAAAACAAAAAACGAACTATTCTACAAGCAATCCAATTAACGATTACGCAATCGTACAATCAATTTTTTTTTCCAAGTTCTAAATGGGACTAGGAAAAAAAAAAGAGAAATGCATCGATAACCAAGACAACATGAATACACAACATATACTATAAAAAATACTTATATATAAATAAAACTTGAAAATATGTCAAATGAGTACATAATTTAATCATAAACGACTATAATTTCCATAAAGGAGTGACATCTATAGCAAAAACGTTTTGGTGCAATTCTAAGATTGAATGAAAACTGCACAAAGGACTCATGTATAAAGACCAACACCCTGTATAAAGACCAACAATGTCAACTACTTTAACGATGGTGTTGATTTAACGATAAATCCACCAAATGCAATTGTCGAAAATTATCGTTAATAGAATTTTTATCGTTAAGCGAATTTATCATTTTAATTTACCGTTGATCGAATTAGTATACAGAACCATTTCGATACAAGTACTGTATATCTGTATACCTATATATCTGTATCTTTAAAATATCGTTAACCGAATATAACACTTTGGTATATGTTAAAATATCGTTACCCGAATATAAGTTTGGTACATGTATACCTTTAAACGATATTATAGCATTTTTGACTTCATCGTTAATCGAATACATCATACACAAAACCATCTCGGCACGTGTGTACCTTTATTTATTTTATTTGAAAATTCAACAATAAAATATCGTTAACCGAATATAAGAATTAGGTACATGCAGTGCTCTTTTCAGCATATACGAAGGTATACAAGTATACTATAACTTAAATGTTATCGATATTTTCTATAATTTATCGATATTGTACTATCGATATTGTATCGATGATCTTACATACCCTTTTTTTTATAGAAAAACAGCACTGAGTACTTTATTAAACGATTTCATTACATCGTTAACCGAATACATTTCATGATTTATCTTCAAGTCATTAAAAATCGTAAACCAAATCACCGAATTCATCGTTAATCGAATACATCGTACACAAAACAATCTCGTGTACCTTTAAAATATCGTTAACCAAATATAAGAATCAGCTACACGTACACCTTTAATCAATGTACACGTATAAGAAAATCATAATATCGTTAACCGAATATAAAAACACATGATTTACTGTCAAGTCATTAAAAATCGTTAACCGAATCATCACTGTTTTAAAAATAACTTTACGATATAAAAGACCTTGAAAATAAGTAAGAGATGAAAAAAGTTCAACAAGCCATAATTGAACTTTCTTTATCCAATAGCGTCAATATTAAAAATGTATATACATATAAATTAAAATAAAAATGAGTAACTCGGGCTCGTAAAACCAAAAAGAAAACAATAAAAAAAATGTATATATTTCATAAAAAAAAAATAAAATTTTGAGATAGAAACAGGAGCGAAGCTAATTGCTAATGGACTCGTTTAATTAACTCATAGCCCCGAGATGAAAAATCTTCGCAGAAAAAAAAGAAGTAGATTACAAAAAATATAACGAAAATAAAAACAACAAACAAAACTGTGAGTGTTCTTAAACTTGGCTTTTAAAACTGTTTGCAAGCGACGACTGATAAAAGAAATGAACTGTCAATACGAATAATAAATATTGAAAACGTGTTTTCATTTTTTCTTTTCTTCAAATCATATATATATTTATATATATATATGTATATACATATATATATATTATATATGTACGTATGTATATTGTTGATTATGTATCCCTCATTTAAATGAAGAAATCCATTATGGAATTAATGGAGAAAGTGCTTTTCGCGATTGAGTTAAGTGTAGGCACTTCAATCTAATATAAATTGCTCTACAATATTTTTTTTTACTCACTTTGCTTTTTGAAGTGCATTTTACTTGTAACTAATTTTTTTTTTTTTTTCATTTTTAAATTTATTTTATTTATTTTGTTCGTTTTTTTGTAATAGTTGGTGAACGTTTCATGTTTGAATTATAATCAAAACCGGGATTTACTAGAGAACGTAAAGTAGTAGTGTTGTTTATTCTAGTCTATCGACCAAAAAGTTTTAAATTAATTACATTTAAATAAATTAGAATAATTATTTATTTATATCAGTAATTTATTAGATTACATTCAATATGAGACCGTACGTTGTTCTTTACTTTTTAATACACCAGAAACTTAAGTGCAATTTGTTGTTGTTGGATATGCTGTAATCGATAATACATGTATTAAGATATAAAAAAAAATAATTGGTTTTAAATATAAAAATATTTGGAATTGAACTCATTTTTATGTTAATTATTATATTAATTATGAAAAAAAAATATGAAAAAATACAAATATATAAAGTTTATGTCCGTTAACACTAGATGGCGCATCCAATTGAAATGATCAAATCGAAATAAAAAATATCCAAATTAACTCGTAACAAATCTACGTTTCATAAATTGTGTATTTACATTTTAACATTCATTTAGCAAATGATGTATTTAGTGATGGATTTAGCAAATTATGTATTTAGCAAACATTTTAACCATAGTATCGTACAACACTACTTGTCTTAAGTTTTAACACCACTTTTTAGTAGTTTATAGTAGTTTCATTTTTTAATTTTTATATTATTTTCTGGTGCCTTTTTATTCATCGTTTGTATCACTCATTTTATACTTATTGTTCATCTTTTTGTAAGACAACAGTGTATTACATTGTGCAATTTTTCATCCTAGTAATACCTAAACGTCACTTTCTTCATTTAAACGCATTATCAATTTTTACACATGATTATGTTTAAAATTCCATTTCATCTTTAGAATGCATTTCCAATATTTACATATGATCCTGTACTTGTTTTGTTTGTTTGTTTGTTGTACTGTCCTTTATCCATTTTGGATGTTACTTAAAACAAAATAAATAAAATATTACATATAATAAATATACATATAATAAAATTAACTGTAAATTAACTAGATATTTATTTCTTTTGTTTATTTATTTCTATTTTACCATCCCGTTGAGACAAAATATACACCGTAATACAAACAAACTTATACACTATTTGTGTATTAAACAACAGCCATTACCATGAGAGCGGCATTGGCTCTTGTTTTAAAATTAAACATTGTTAAAAAGATTAACGTTTCTAATTTAGCATTAAAATGCATTAAAATCAAGTCTTTAGTTATTCTTTAATATATTAAAGTAATTCGTGCAAATCCCTTTATAATTACTGTACTTTCTGAATTTAAGCGAACGTCTCATTAAAATTAACGAGTCCATATGTCTATTATTACTAAAAAATAAAATAAAATCAAGAAATAAATAAAAATGAAACATATTAAACATTTAAAATCCTTTTGAATTTTAAATCTCTTAACGAAATTATTTATAACGAGCTTTCAAAATGCGTTTTCTTCATTTTTTTCCAACTTAAAATAGCAAGTTATATTATACAACAAGTACATTAAAAACCCTTTATATACTGTACTGGTACTGTCATATACTGTATGTACATTCATAATGCAAAGTATCTATTTATGATACCCGTATGTTTCGATTTAAGCGAACTGAAATTTATGCAATGTTTGAGTCATTCGACATTCAATTTACGCGCGTTTTGAGTACTTACATTTGATTTTTACACGTTTCGATTTATGCGAAATTTGATTTATGCGAGTTTTGAGTAATTCCAATTTTTTTGATGTCCGCCATTTTCGATTTATTTTACTGGCGATTTTATTTTACATTGAACTAACGCGGTTTTTGATTTATGCGGTTTTTTTTTTACATACAGTATATTCTTATAAACGACTGTAGATGGCAGTATACGTTCAATTCTCAGCTCACAAACTCACAAGTGACGCTAATATAAAGAGTATAAAAAGATAAAATTATTCCTTACGTGAATGAAAAATACACATAACTAAAATCAAGTTATATTTATATATAAAATAATATGTAAATATAAATATAATTTTCAACACAAATGTATCAGCTTTAAAAAAAAAGAAGCAGGTCATATCGTTGAGTGGAATAAAGTGGGCTAATTTCCCGAAACCAGTTTTCGTTTCGAAATCCAACAGAATTTTTTTCCTCCTTCTTCTTCTCCTTCCTGACCTCCTCCCTTCTCTCGTTCGAAAACGAAAATTAATTAAGAAAATGGCGTCCAGCCCCCCAAACACCCCCCATCCCATTTCGCCCCCACCCTTAAAAAGCTTGGGGAAAAGAGAAGAGGAGAAAACACGTAAGCCTACTTAGAAACTTAATTAGTCGAGAAATAACGCCACGTTGATCAACAACATTATCTTAATTAGAAGTCCGTCACGGCAAACATTAGCGAAAACTAATTCAACCCTTAATAATTTGCTTTTGAAATTTTACTACCACCAGTAGTAGAAAATGGTTCGAAATGCAAATTATGAGATGAGTGGAAACTCTCTCTCTCTCTCTCTTTCTCTTTCTCTCCGCCATTTTAATTTTGTTATCAAACTGAAAGGCTCAAATTAAGCAAATGGAAAACGAGTTCAAGATGGATGACAGAAAAATAGACATTTTAAAATTTTTTTTAAAAGAAAATAAATGTTAATAATACAAGAAAAAGATAATAAAAAATTAATGTAAATTTAAAAAAAAAAAATTGAAATTGAAGAAAAAACAAAAATTTAAATGAACTATTGGAAAAATAAGGTCGACGCAAAACATATGGAACACCTCCACACGTTTTGCATTTCGAGTTTTTAACTCAAACTCAACACAACCCTAATGTATGTATTCATGAACTTTACAAATAGTAGTTTTTAATTACAATAAATTTTAAATATATACAACGGATCTAGTTCTTGTGATTACTTTGGAACCGACTGATAATGATAGCACAAACCGATTGATGACATTATTATAATAACCGTATATCTACTAGCTACTGTACACATAGTGATAATAAAATGTTTGCAATCGGGTGAAAAATACATCCTATGGCTTTCACGTCTTATGTCCATTTCACACGTCAAACTGTTTCAATCAAATTCCATCGATTTAAACTGTTTTTGTGACGTCATGCACACATCCGAGCGAGATTCAGTGCTTTTGTTGCGTTTCGTTGTTTGACCGAAAGCACGAAAAAGCGCCCGAATGTGTGTATGACGTCAGAAAAACAGTTGAAATTTGATTGGAAAAGTTTGACGTGTAAAATGGGCTTTTTATTAGTGTACAGGCACAGCCAACACGATCGTTGGTCGTGATTTCTAGATCGTGTTGGCTGTGGTACAGGTGAAACCTAATTTTATTTATTAAAATTAAACCTAAAAATTACATTTACTATACGGTATATTAATTCATTAAATACGATATATTTAGTAAATGTCAAATTTATTGATAAAATATAATCAAAAATTTGTTTAAATATAAAAAAAAAAAGATCAAAATCTATAAACTACCCCCATAAACGGTTGTTTTGATTTGGCGGTGCAATTAGCAGCGCCATCCTGTGTTGGTTTTAATAGTTTTGAGTTCATTTAGATAATCACTGTATTAAATCACATTTATGCACTATAATTCAGTTAAAGTAAATTTATTTATTTAGAAACATAAACTTCATGTTTGTTTGTTTTTAACAAACTGGGTTTCTTATTATAAGTTATTTTTTCTTACGTCCTTAAAAAATCTAACTAAACTAACGTGTTTTCAATTAAAACAAGTACTGTAACTCAATGTACATCATATTTGTAATGTAGTCCTTTTGGGCTGATAAATTTTAAATAATTAAAAAAAAACAAAAAAATAACTGACAAATATTTTCTATTAAGCACTACAATCGCCATCACTTTAATACCTTCAACGAACAATTTTCAATACAAAACAAAACTAGGATAATTTTTAAGTACTGTACATAAGAGGTAACTTCGTTTCCAATTCCAAATGGTTTTCCATTTCTTTTTCGCTATTCTTTCATATATATTTATATATATATATATAAGAGGAAGAGGGGGTAAGAAGAAGTTTTTGTAGGTGCATCCACCCCCATTCCAAACCCCCTACCCATTCGGTGCCGTAAAATCCTGGAAACCTGTTTGGAGTGCAAGCACGCAGTAAAATCAGCATCGAAACGTCAGGAAATCTCGACGGGCTCGAGTATCTCCCAATTACTGAGAACAACCCCCTGCTGTAGTAATACTAGTAGAAAGACGCAAAAACGAAAAAATGAAAAAGCAAGAAAAGAAACCAAAATAATAAAAAATAAAGAAAAATAAAATAAAAAGTCGCGGTTTCGTGTAGTCCAGAACGAACGAAAATTGGGTAAAGTGCGGGATAAAAATAGAATAACCAAAAAATCCCAATTTTTTTTTAAACAAAAAAAATTGATAATAAAATAATATATTTTCATGATTCTATACATATTTTGTACAATACAAAAAAGTATCCAACAATACACCATACAAAGTACCATACTGCTGGAGCAGCTTCACTGCATATCAGTTTTGCTATGCAGCAAAAGTGAATTTAGTTGTTTGCATGGTTAATTTAAATACGAATTTAAGATTGCCTAAGATCACTTTTGCTGCAATTGCAAAATTGATATGCAGTAGAGCTGATGTAACAATATCGTACTTTGTATGGTGTATTGTTGGATGAAATCAGTTTCTCACTGTTGGAAAGAAATAAAATGACAGTGGATTCTGATTATATGGGGCTATTGCGTACAACTTTCTAAATACGACTTGATACCTACGAAGTATTGTTTAAAATTTAACAATGCGATTACCTTGAACATATACTTCAAGGTCAATGAAAATTGCACCATTGGAAAAATTTCACCCCTCCCCCCCTGAACATGCTATTATATCCAAAACTCAGAATTTTTATTATATTAGTTTTTTCGAGTATAAAATTGGAAACACTTGGCTGGGACACCCTGTATGTAAGAAATAATATCCTCGGATTTAACTCGGATCTTCATATCCTGTAAAATGTCTTTCCTTTTGTGTATCATGTATCAATGTCCCCCCCCCCACCGAGATGCTCATTAAATCAATTCAATTCTACGAAGGATACGTTACGCGAAAATCTTGTATCAATCGGAAATATCGAAATTCCCATAAAGTAGCAAAACTTCAGCGTTCAATCATTCATTTACGAACGTACAAAATCGCATATCTGCAATTTTTTTTGTGTTGTTTAAAACGAACATTTCGAAAGATGGTCTCTTGTCGCATAGTTACAACTTCGCGTATAAGTAACTCTCAAATCGAAAAGTAACTAATAATACAGTATAAATGTTTCAAATGCATAAACTTAAATTCACAAAAATCACACACAGAAAAAAAACGTGACAAACAAAAAAACAAAACAAGAGCAAGGCTAGAGTGAATAGGGAAAGAAATGGCCATTTTTGTCCCATCTTCAGTTTGCCAGAAGACTGATATAGGAACACAGCAGCAGCAGCTTCTTCTTCTTCTTCTCATCTCGAAACGAGAGTGGAAGATTCCTTCGCTCTCGCTCCCCGTCGTCTTTTTTTACGGTCGTCCGGATTTCGGTGACATCGATTTTTTAAAGCCTTGAATCCCTTACTCATGTTTCTGTTTCTCCGTGGTCACGTGGCCAAACATTTCCCTTTCCTCCTCCTCCCTTACGACGACGACGACGAGGACCAAGACAACGACGATCTTTTACGCTTACATACTTTCAAACACAGTTGTCATCGTTTTGAAGTTTAATTTTCCACGTTTAACAATTATGATAAACGTACGCGATTGTATGGAGTGGTATAGAACTGCATTCCTATGATGTATTTCAATGAAGCCAGTTGAAAGACCTGGTGTAAAAGGGTGTTATGTTAACATTACTGTTTTTACGATTTCGTGGAAATCGCGTTTAAAGATCTGAACTTATCTTGCTGTCGATGGATACTTTACATTTCATGCACTAAACTCTTTGTACCTATGCAAAGATTTTGGGCAAAGTTTTGCTCAAAATATTGGAAAAAAGAATTGCATCTAACCTAACACATTCGAAAATACTTTTAGGACAGATTTTACAACAATGTTACCCCCTTTTACACCCGGCCCTTCAATTATTTTTATTTTATTTTATTTTATAATTATACGTCTCTGAAGACAAATAACTGCATCTGCTGAGAAACCCAATTTTACACGTCAAACTTTTTCAATCAAATTCCATCGCTTTCAACTGTTTTCATACACACATCAGAGTTCGTTTCTGTGCTTTTGTTGCGTTTCGTTGTTTGACTGAAAGCACGATAATGCGCCCAAACGTGTGTACGACGTCAGAAAAACAGATGAAATTTGATTGAAAAGGTTTGACATGTGAAACCCCCGTTTAATTATATGACAAAATGGCAGAATACAAAAAAAAATGATGGAATCCAATTGGTCTCAAAGTTAGGGATGGGGCAGATGTATAGTTATGAATTTGTAAGACGTAAATTAAGACGTAAATATCAATCCATTTCGTTAAAGTGTGGTCTTCAAAAAAATTTTACGCTTAAAAAACTAATAAGATTTCACCAATTAAGAGAAATCCCGCGAATTTTAATCAACAGTCATCACCCTTTTCATTGCCATAAAAAGCATTTTAATTGGAGTGAGACCGTTAGAACAATTAATAGCTTCAAATTTGTTACGGATGATATTACTTCGAAATGGCTGGACAGATCATATCCTATTGTATGCTTCTCATCCTGGAATGCTTTACCTTTAAAAATTCGGTGTTTAGTATCCAAAATAGACATTACTGATTGTAAACCATATGCTATGTATGATAATCTTTTAAAAAACATGTTTTATTTGTCGATTGACCTTTGTTTTTGTTTAGTGTTTGTTTTGTTTTTGTAACTGTTATGGACCCTTTGGCCTGTTTTTTATAAATAAATAAAAAAAAATAAAAAATAAAATTGTACACAAAAATTACGTAATGTATATTAAATATTCAATATTCAGTATACCCTATTGGACTAAATAATATATATGCACACTATACTATTAAGTTTCAAAAACGTATATATCGGAATCGTAAAACAATCGTTCAAGCAGGAATGTTCAGTCATTTGTGAATCACCGCACAAATCGCAAAATAACAGATTTTTCTCGTCAATAACTAGCAGCGCAAATGTTCTTCAAATATTAACAAAACCTCGTATAAAAAATTGCATCAATGGACAACTTCGTAGAGTTGACTCATACAATTTAAGTATACATAGAACACATACGCACAAAATAAAGTAAAAAATTTTAGCCCCCGAAATTTTTTGTCACAAAATTGAAGGGCCTAGTGTAAAAGAGTATTAGTAACACCTTTGTCAAAAATCACCTATTAATAGGGTGCAATTGCACCTTTTTAACGTATAATGAGCAAAACAACAATATGTGCAAAACTATTAGTGCAAGAAGTGTCATGTAGCCCATAGACAAAAAGGCAAGTTCAGATCTTCAAACGCGTTTTTTCTCGAAATTGTAAAAATATTACTAAACATCCTTTTACACCAGGCCCTTCAATTAATGGATGTATAATTACTTCTAGTTGTTGATTTATTGGATATATAATATATATTTCCTATTTATTAAAAAAATTATGCTTAGCAATTGCTTTTATCTATACACATACACAACGTAATCCATTAGTAGCCTAACGTTTGTTCAGTTACCAATCTAATACGAAAAACAAAATATCTCCGATACGTGAAGTCACACACAATACAAAAATAAAACAGCTTACTTTGTAAATTTATAATGAAATCGATACTAATAAGATAACAATCGAATCCCAAGAGAAAAGAAACCAAGGTATATATAGCAAAAAAAAACACATAAAAACGATCGATATTTACGATACGAAATATTTTCAAAAGGGGAAACCCTACGAAACAACCCCCAAAAGTGGAAGAAAAAACTCCCAACAATTCACTCAAAAAAGTCGTATTTCGGAAGAAATATACCACACAAAAAAAAAAACACCACCAAAACATAAGAAACTAGGTTACCGTGTTCCAAAAAAAAAAAAGACTCCCCCCCCCAAAAAAAATAAAAACAAAACAAAACAAAACGGCAAAAAAAATACTAAGAAGGTGAGAAGAGATAAGATGGAAAGGTTTTTACAACCGCGACAACAACTTGAGGAATCGTCAAAGCGTGTCTTGAGGTGTTTGGCAAAGAAGAAGAAGAAGAAGACCACCATC
Source organism: Cryptops parisi (assembly GCA_034695005.1). Taxonomy (NCBI): domain Eukaryota; kingdom Metazoa; phylum Arthropoda; class Chilopoda; order Scolopendromorpha; family Cryptopidae; genus Cryptops; species Cryptops parisi. Next base: position 12,139 of record JAQIWH010004696.1, read on the forward strand.
TTCACCCCCCCAAAGAAAGACCTATACCACGATTTTATGGAGTTGTTGCAAGAAAACAGCAACCCTACTACAACACTGCCATTTTACCAACAAGGCGAGATAAAAAAAAAGGAGGGGGGGGAACGAGTCTTTTTTTTTTTGGGAATGTCCCCAGGCACTATGGGGAATTCTGTTAACAACAACGAAAACTTGCACCAACCTCCAGGTGAGGTTGATTATGGAAAACGAATGGCTTTTCCAAGGTCAAGCCAAGACTTTCTTCATCTTCTTCGTTGGCTATCTCATTTTTCTGTATATACAGTATATATAAATATATATATATATATATATCTACAGAAAACCCGAAGAAGAGAAGAGATAGAAGAGTCGAGCCAATCGTCCAATCTTGTCGTCTGAAAACGTTGATGCTTTTCAATTAGTGCAAAGAGCTCGAGAGGCTCTTCTTGGCTTTTCCGTTTAAGATTCTTTTATTTTTGTTTCTCTTCTTGTTTTGGAAAATACCATTCGGTATGTCAACTGTGACGAAAAATAGGGGAGGGGAGGACGACAAAATGGAGGCAATTGTTGCTATACTTTTTTCTTTCGCAAGTCATTTTTTTGCGACGACTATAGTGATCTTTTCAAGTGACATTTGCGTATTTTCTTTCTTTTTTTTGGGAGGGGGGGGGCTATCTATCTATCTGTGTGTCCTAAACAATCAACGTTCCAATAATATCATCAATTTCCGTTTGTTGACCTTAAGTTAACATTAAAAACACACCAATACGGTCCATTCAAATATGGAAATGTACGTACGTAGTCCTCAATTTTATGCGAGTTCCTTTTTTATGCCAATTCAACGCAAGACAAATCCTTCCAAATGCTCATTATAGGTGAGAAAAATTCTCTTTTAAAACGGATTTTTGCTCGGTTACTGAATGATAAAAGATATGCCACTTCATGGCAAGTTCGATATACTGTATGCGGAATCTAACAACTAACATGACTTTGGAATAATATGCCTTTGACTTAAGAAAATTGGCTGTCATTCAATAACACAACACTATTTCACCTATTGTTTCGCATAAAGATATTTTTTAAAAAAAACTTTCCAATTATATTCACCACAATTAATTTTAAATGTTGTTTGATATTCTTTTGTGTTGTTTGTATTTTGTTGTTTTGGATTTTGACCCTTGTTTGGTCGCAATAATAAACTATATCAATCAATCAATGACTCTCGCATATATCGAGGACCACCTGTATAATGTTGCACTTGCCTCAAAAACATAGCGAATTAAAATGCAAACGGCTTGTTTCGAAGCGATTCACTGAAAACGTGCAGATCTCGGTAAGAAAAGCACGTTTTCAAGCAACTTGCCTCAAAACATGGCGAAATCAAGTGCAAAAAGTTTGTTTTAAAGATTGTTTATGTCTTTTAGTTAACTTTGTTTTCTATTTTTTGTTATTTTGAGTGAACAAAGAGAAATCATTAGTATTGAAAAAACAATATTGTAAATATTGTAGCATTAAAATAAAATGAATCAGTTCACAATATTTAGCTTATTTACTGAAAAAAAATTGAGATAAAAACCTATTACTCAAAAAATAGGAAACCAATCGGAACTGAACGTTAAGTAACAAATAAACTATAAAACTTGATACCCCAATGAAAAATCACCCCCAAAAATATATTTATAACTAAAAACCCTCACCACCACCACCACCCCAATATAACACATCAAAAAAAAACACCCATTAATCACCCTTTAATCGTTCATTTTATTTCACCATCCTACAACCACTAATACGAACTCAATTTCCAATCAACGACAGAGAAGCCAATCATGGGCACGTCAACAGTATGAAAAAGAAAAATCCCCGATGTTAAAATAAACGCCAGGGTATTAATACTCCCAGGGTGCTTTTGTTGTAACCCTGCACCAGGTGGCGGTGATGGCGACGAGGTTGGGGGGAGGGGAATGAAGAAAAAAAGGGGGGTATAAGGAAAGTGAGTGAGAGAGAGAGCGAGAGACAGAGCGAGTTCAATCAGACGCCAGAAAACCCTGGGACAGAGAGATCAACGGCACGTGATAGATTGACTGGATTCGATGGATGACTTAGTGTGGCAGCAGCCGACGCGGCCAACAATAAAGTTATTATTAAATTATGTGACTCAGAGAAAACGAGGCCTTTAGCGCCACGCGCTTCGACTGCTCTGCACATAGGGGCGTATACGAGTTTTAGTGGTGGTTGTAGTATATGCGACATTGGTGGTGGTACCCCCTCCTTCTCCCTTTCTCAGCCATTTTATTGCTCGCAATCTTGGGTGGGAATGAACTACTAAACATAGCGTTCGTAATAACAAAGCTTCGTTGTTTATCTTTTATATACAGGGTGAGTCTCAAAAGTACGGTTCCGTGGAAATGTTAGAAAAGGCTAATAAAATGACAATTTTGAGTTTTGGATAAAATATCACCTTCATGAGGGTCTTTACAATGGTGGTATTTGCATTGACCTCGCATTGTTACAAACCGGAATTCGCATTGTTACATTGGAAACTATGAGTCGTAGCTACCAAGTCATATTTATAAAGTTGCAGCCACCGGCCTATTTAATAAGAATTCACTTTTGTTTTCTTTATTTCCAACAATAAAACCGAAATAAATATTGATAAAATAAAAAAAGCACTCTGCCCCTACAACAGCTTCTCTGCAAGTCATTCAGGCTATTCAATGGATTTATTTTAGTTTATAGTTGTTACACATCTTTAAATTCCTAATTTAAATTAACCATGCAGCAACTAAACTAACTCCACTGCATTGGAACATTGTTTACAACTTTCTAAATATGACTCGATAGCTACGACTCATAATTCCCAATGTAACAATGCAATTTCCGATTTGCAACAATACATGTGTATATGTATGTATATATATACGGTGTATATATATATATTTATACATACATACATATATATTTTTTTCACTTTATCCCTCCTAGGCCACCAACGTGGAGGACTTAAGGAACCGGCAAATGAAGAGATGTCACGAATGTCAGCTCATCCGATTACGAGATGAAAATCGTGACAAAATTTTCTTAAGGCGTTAATTTATTCCTTATATAAGCTTTAAATATACGTCTACAGACACTCATTAATTATTTACAAAAAAAAAAATCTTTATCCTTACACTCAAGATTTTTTTTTCCTTTATAAAACCAGACATGTAAATAAACATACAGTAATTTAATTTTCAAAAAAAAAAAAGGTTACGAAATTCATCGGAAAGGATTATTCCAAAACGTTCCAAAACGTTCTTCGCCAATCTCAAGACGACCGATTTCTTACTATTACACACACGTGCACCGAAACATAAACACCCACAAAAAAAAAAGAAACACCTGTGTAATCGCGGGAAAAGAGATCAGCAACGCATTAGCTACAAAAACCAACGTCCTATCCATCTAAGCCTTTCCAAATCCCCATCTGATTCACAAGGATCAACAACAGTTTGAGCCAAGTTAAGTTTCATCCTGTGTTGTTTTTTTCTTTCCTGTTTTGACATGTATATACAATATACGACAGTATATGTCCTTTAATGACGGTGCAAATATCATATTGAATTGATTAAATTGCACACAATAAATAAATTCGATCCAGAGATAAATATTAGTATTATTACAACCCAATCATAAATTGAAGGGCCTTGTGTGTGAAATAGTGTTAGGTAATTTTTTGTGTCAAAATGACAAACGAATTTTTTAATGTGTTTGGTGCAATTCTGCTTTCCTAACGCATAATTTTCATCAAAACAACGATATGTACAAAAATATTAGTACAAGAAGTGTGAAGTAGTCCATAGACAGCAAGGTAAGTTCAGATCTTTCAACGCGTTTTCCTCAAAATTTTAAAAAAATGTTACTTAAAACCCTTTTACACCAAGCTCTTCAATTTATAAGTCGAATTTTCAAACTTCATAATAACAATACACCCTTTTCTTATCCTCGTCAAATAAGCTTGTACAAACGATTTGAAGTACTTTCATCATCGATCACCATCTTCCATAGTGTCTAACACACGTGAACGTTTAAATAATGGAAATTAATTATTGGAATGCACAAGTCGTGTTTCCAATTAACGACAACGCTGCCGAGAGCCACCAAAGACGACAACTCAAAACGACATCGTTGTGGATG
>JAQIWH010004697.1:0-16311 GCA_034695005.1 Cryptops parisi
GCCATTACATGTGTGTTGACAAACCTTGCGCCACCGGTGGTCGAAGTCGAAAACTCAAATTTGGAAACTTGTGAATATGTTTGATCCATGATCAGGATAAATATTATTTTCCCATTCATGGAGTTCTCATCATTTTTTGTTTTTTAAAACTTTTTTCATTGTTTTTGGACAACCCATTGACTGCATAAACTAACCAGAACGGTGCTGTTACTTGATTTTTCAACAGTACCGTAATGGCGGCTGCACCTTGCGTCACCGGTGGTCGAAGTCTAAAACTCAAATTTGGAAACTTGTGAATAACATAAATCGTAAATAGTGGATATCACCGGTTTGTTAAGGTGATAGCTTCCTAAATAAAAATTCTATTATGGACAATAGCTTATATTCTTTATGAATTCACTCCCACTTATGAGCGATGTTTCTTTTCTGCTGTAAACACAGGAATCATAAAAGAGATTTAATTAATCATAGTTGAGTATAAATCATAGCTTTAAGAATAAATACTTTGTGGTATCTGATAATTCAATTCAGCAATTATTTCAGTTGTTTTACGATGAATACCTTTGTTGAAAACATCTTTTCTAATTTATTAATTCAAAATATTCTCTCAAATGTGGTAATAAACTTCCAAGTTATATATTGCTGTAAAAGATATATTAAAATTATATGTTGTCTAAAATAGGTGAAAAATAAAAACATTCAAAAAGACACGTGAATAAAAAAATGGTAACTGAAGATGAAAATGTTTATCCTAAAACGTTTATTTTGTTGAAAAAAGTTATCCAGAAAATTTTTCTAAATACAGTATCAGTATTGTATATTGTAAATGTGGAAAAGTAGTTTACTTTTACTAAATTTTTACACATTGACTTATTTCGGGTGTATAACAGTTTTACAATAAACACTGGTAATAGTGTATTTTGGAAAATGCTTTGCTATCTAGTGGCTAATTAAAGGAAGTAGACAAACATATCAGTCATTTTAAATGAAGCAGACAAATAATGGAAATAAAGAAAATCCCATGTTAGTTTTTGCGCCCTTCTGATTTTGTGATTTACAGTATTCATTCCTGTATGTCTTGTTTTTTTTTTTTACAATATCTCACATACAGTATACAACAGCGCCCTAATATTTTGGCATTTTGAGCATTTGCCTGGGTTTGCCCACCCCTAGATCCGGCCCTACAGGTAAGGGGCCTCATAGCAAATGTTGCCGTTATTTGCGGCTGAAGTTGATTATCGATTATTCCTTGTAGCAATAGCTGCATTACTTCAGCCATTGGATTTATTGTTTCTATTATGTGAAGCGCAAATCTCTGAAGCCATTATTGTAGTCACAACAGGTGTCGTTTTGAGTTGCATGCTTTTTGACATGACACACAACACAATCTCAATAAACAAATTGCAAGTAATGCCCACTAACTTACATAATAATAATAACTTAACTACATAACTTACTTTTTCCACATTTACTACAATATAAAACGATAACGATTTTTGTGTCTGTGTATGTCTTGCATGTCATTGGCTAAAAATGTGCTTTGCGATATGTCACTCGTATGACAAGCATCACATGACACTCAAATAATGTCTTTTGGAACCCTGCCCCAAGGCGACCTTGCAAAGAAAGAGTCAATTAAAGTGGTTTTCATGTTGTTGTAGGATTCATTATTGCTACATGTCAGTGAATGTTGCGAAGCAACATGAGATAATTTCTTAATGAACACAAAAAATCTTTGTCATTTTTGACGGGCTATTTACTAGTTTGTCAATAATTAGAAAGTTTCGAATGAAATTTATACCATAATTTGGGGACAGAGAGAGTAAATCATTTTTCTTACAAAACATTGTTTTATGATAAATTTTTATTTTAAAGGAGTGCGGATACTGATTGACAGAAAGGCGCAGTTGACTTTGCTGGGAACAGAAATGGACTTCGTGCATTCGAACCTATCGAGCGAGTTTGTTTTCAACAATCCAAACGTGAAAGGAACTTGTGGTTGCGGAGAAAGTTTCACCGTGTAACACTTTTCGAAAACCTTCAACGTATACGATTTTAAAAAGAAAACGAATAATAAAACTGATCGTGGTACGTGCATCGTCGCTATTTGGGCCAAAGTTTTCTTTATTATTTCGACTTGTAATAAATTTCACGCGAATAGTGTTCGCAGTCAAGCTGTTGAAGACCCTTAGAGATTCAACGTAGCTATTGTTTACGTAGTTGTGTGTTTAGAATCGTCAGTGGTAAAGTGCATTACCATTGTGTACATAATGATTTTCGACAACAACTTGTCCTTTTTTTAAGGATAAAAATCTGGATGTATATAGCTGTTCAATAAACCTGCATGGTTACTCTTGATGTGTGCTTTACAATTTTTTGTTACAAGCCTTTCAGTTGGAATACAACATTCAAAACTATCTTATATATATATATATACTAGGTGTGTAATAATTGAAGGACTTTGTGTAAAAGGGTGTTAAGTAACATTTTGTCAAAATGACTTGGAATAGAAGCATTTTCGAATGTGTTAGGTAGGCAGCAAACTAGCCTTCAATTCCTCAATGTGCTGAATGGCGTTTGCACTTTGCATGATCAAAACTGGGCGTTCAGAAAAATTGCGTGACTATAAAGGGGTGTTTCTAAAATTCAAAAACTCGGACTTTTTCTCATTATTTCTTCCATTGCTGTAGGAAAACACATCCACATGACCACGTGCAAGGATGGGAAAATGTCTCGTTTTTTGTCATGCTAATGCATGCCATTCAATACGTTGGGGAAACATTGAAGCACTTGATTGCTAGTTTGCTGCCTGCCTTAGGTACAATTCGTATATAAATTTTAATTTAATTAAAAAAAGAATTCAGTACACTGTTCCATGGTGTAATAGGTTAATAATAGAATATAATCAATCAATATTGTTTATTATTATTATTATTATTATATTAATAATTTATTATTTTTTTTAAATCATAATAGAATAAGTGTTAGAATATTAGTGTCTTATTATATTAACCACTTAACATAATAAGAGTATAACACTACTTGATAATTCTAATAAAATAAAACTAATTCAAAATATTGAAATTGCCGTTTTATTTCAATCATGCCATTTTTTCCTACTTTGTCACTTGTGCCATTTTTTTCCATGCCATTATCTCTACATTCAAATCAAATGTACCAAAAATCTCATAAAATGAGAACTGCTTAAATCGCAAACTGCTTTATGTCCAATGTAACCAAAATTGCATAAATCGAAAATACAGCATATTCTTAAAAAGCATTTTTAAAGTGCAATACTTGTTTATGGTTTTATTTTATTAGGGTTTTAAAAGTGTTTATTTTTGTGCAAAACCCGACCATATAATTGCTTTAATCATTATTACAAAGAAAGCTATTGTCTTTTTGTTTCACTTTTTTAATGATCATTGCATTAATACAGGATGCGAAAGTGTTAAATTTAAAAATAGAAAAATAAGTATAATTTAGTGTCAAAGTTTTTTGTCTATTAAACATGAGAATTCCCCACTGTCATGGGATTGTTGATTTTGACTAAGGCTATAGATACCAGTTTAGGTTTAGTTAAAAATACAAACATAAAAACAATAAAGTGTCTTTTATGCTTTATTACGATATTTGAAATTAAAACAAAAATATTGAAGTAATATTCAACAATTTTTTTTTAATAATAGTAATGAAATCAGTGTTGAAATGTAACAATATTTAAATACAGGATGTCACCAAATTATCTTCTATATACAGAGTACTATATATCTGAAACAATTTAATTTTCCTTCGTGTGTGTGTATGTTCCACTTTAAACTCTCAGAGTTCACCATGACAACGTGAGTGTCAACAATGATATCCAGAGGAAAACAGACCAATGTTGCCAGGCAATATGGGTTGAAACAATGACCTGCATAAGTTTAAAAAAGTTTTCCCATCATTGTTGACGAGCATCGATGTAAATTTGGAAAGATAATATTGGAACATGCTATTCAACACAAAATTTTACGTATATACTTTTACTGTAATATAATATTCACTTCAATGATCAAACTTTAGAAACCCCAAAAAAAATTGGACACAGCTGTGTTATTAATAGAACTACAAGGTATCCAGCTGTTCACAGTTTTTAAGATTAGCGGATTTAGCCTACATTGGATGGTTGCTATTGGTTATTATTTCATCACAATAATCTGTTTGTATTAAATTCCGCTTAATTGGCTCGCAGCTATAAAAACAAGTTCAAAGTCATGGGAACGCGGATACAGTGCTTATTACACATTGGCAGCAGGATTTGCTTCACAGATGTATGTATTAAATTTGAGGTCTTTTTTTATCCCATGTTTATTTTATTTTGTTTCCATTATAGCGTGACTTCAGTTAGCGTATATATGAGCTGATATACTGTATATAATAGTTTTGTTCATTAAGCCAATTTTGTGGTTTGGTTTTTTGATCAGCAGTAGTGATGCTAAGTTAGTGAGCTTAGAGTGTGATGTGATGTAAGATTATATAAGTGTTGATGTTTGGTTATTCTTGTGTGTATTTTTTTGTTGGTCATGAAATAGTGAAAGTTGTGAAATACGATTATGCAATGAATTAGTTTTTTAATTTACTATGACACACACACACGGTCGTATTTGCATGCTATGCATGATTTATAACTTAAAGATTTACTTTCACTATTTCATAATTTCGTTGAAATCGAAAAAAAAATTTTGTTGAAATTAATGGCATGTAATTGTGCCAAGTTTTGTGAAATTTGACCTGTAAATTTTATCGCATTATTTTTTTATTAGTTGGCATAGGAAGTTTCGAATTTGTATACTTTCCACTTGGATCTAGAATTATATGTTGAAATTACAATATATTATATATGATGTGTGTACTAATACAACATATTAGTGATAGGCTATATACAACTTACTATATACCAGTGACAACTACTACTCAACTACTTGTAGTAGTTCAATTACTTGTAGTTGAACTACTAGTTAAATTACTTTTACAGTAATTGCTAATTACTGTAAAAGTGATTTAACTATAACTATACTAGAAAGTTAACTATAACTATTTTAGTAGTTAACTTTCAACTTTGGCAGATTAGTTTTCAATCACTGGGTAGTTCTAACTACTTTGTGTAAAGTAATTACAACTACCTAGTTTAATTACTTTACATGTTAGTCTACGATGTAGTTTAACTACTACTAATAATGCTAATAAATAACTACTGTAAATTTTTAAAAATTTGCTGTAGAATGTTTTTTTAGTATGGCAGGTCAAATACTTTACACCAAGAAGGTGCGAGATTTTAGACAAATTGTTCAAAAAGATGGTTATTTTGCATGAATTCATCCACGTTATGTAAAGCTAATATTCCGAAGTTGAAAGAAATAATGAAATAACTATTGAAACACGTAAAAATAATGTTAATTTTTTATACTGGCCAGTTGCCACAGTGGAGTAGTAGTTGAGAAAAGTAGTTACAATTACTGTACTCAACTACTGTAAAGTAGTTAGATTCGTAATAGTAATTACTTTTACCAAATTGTGGTTAACTAGTACTTTATTTAGTAGTAGTTAGTAGTTGAATTACTTTTAAAGTAGTTGGTGCCCATCACTGCTGTGTACTAGGCCTACTACTTATTAATATTGTATAATTTTGTAACATATTAAAAGTTAAATCCTGCACCCTGAATAACATTATGAAAACTGAATAAAAGAAGAGATTTTTCTAATAACTTCTACCTTACTGACTGGGTGCAATGTTGATGAAAACCCAACGTTTCGTCTTCTGTACTCAAAGGCTTTTTCAAGGGAAAACACGGACAAGAATAAAAAAAAAAAGAATTTTAACCGTTTTTTCTGTGCTGCTTGTGTCCTTTGTTTTTTGTGTTTTTGTCCGTGTTTTTCCTTGAAAAAGCCTTTGAGCACAGAAGGCACTGAAACGTTGGGATTTCATCAACATTGCACCCACTCATTAAGGTTAAGGTAGAAGTTGGAAAAAATCTCTTCTTTTATTCACTTTTCATATTGTGTAACATACGTATCATATATTATATGCAGTATGTATAGGCAAGGATGATATAAGTATAGGCTATAAGTATATGTATTATATTTATTACTAGTAAATAACTCGTCAAAAATGACGGGAAATTATTTTGTGTTCATTACGAAATTCATTATTTTATCTCATGTTGCTCTGCAACATTTGATTATGTATAGCAGCAACAACAATATTAAAACCACTTTAAATGACACTTCTTTTTGCAAGGTCGTCTTGGGAGGGGGACATTATTTGAGTGTCATGTGATGCCTTATGTTATCACGTGACGTCATATAGCGATGCACGTTTTTAACCAATGACACGTCAGAATCGCAATGCGATTCTTGTCGTTTTATTATTTAGGATATGTATTATTTATATGTCCATGCATTATACGACTATGACTATGATAAGTTCTTATCATTCATCTGAGATTCGTTAAAAAAATAAGTGGGACCTTTCCCTGTTTTGGGCTAGCCTGTAGTTAAGTGTACTTGGTTATGGGGGTATTTTTGCAGGTAGGTTAGGAAAAAAAACGCACCGTACGTTTTTGTTTTTTTCTCTAATCTAACCTGCAAAAAAAGTAACTAAATATAAGCAAGTAGCACTGAACTGCTGGCGGGCCCAAAACAGGAAAGGTGAAATATATCTTACTGAAATGTTTCAATGATGATGTTGTTTTTACCTAACCTAGTGGTTATGGATGTAAATACCAGGTTAGATGTTAGTTAGAAAGTGCAACAACATTAAAATATTCCATTTATCTTCACTACCGAATCTCAGATAAATGATGAGTGTGTGTATGTATGTATGTATGTATATACTGTATATAGGCTATATACATATAGCTTATTTACATATAATATTTTATATGTAATATAAAATATTATATTATACACTTAATGTAAATAAATTATTACATTAAGTGTATAATATAATATATACAATTTATTTCAGTACTTTTCTTTTAACGGAGAAGCCGCCTGTGGCGCTAGGGGTTAGGCATGATGGTCCTTGTTGTTTTTGACTTACCTGATGTAGTGTCTATAAGTATAGTTACCAGTTTAGGTCAATTAAAAAAATGCAACACTTAAGTCTTTTATTAATGATGAAATTAATGTTTTTGTTTGTTTTAACTAACCTAAACTCGAACCAAGCGCCACAAACGGCTTCTCCGTTAAAAGCAAGTATCCATATGTTCAATATATCCAATGTTGTACTGTTTACAAAGTCAGTTCTACTGTCAGCATAAATTTACATAATAATTTCCTGCTGAAATTTGCATTATAATACTAGAATCTCGAGGTTTGCAGTTGTCACATAGAACGAGAGGATGTTCAGTTAAAAACCGGATTTTTTGTTTTGTTTGCGCTTACCCGTTAGCGTTAATCCTTGGTACATCCACAATATCCGGATCAGATTTGAACACCCGATTTCAAGGTTTTAAATTTATATACGGTAATATATTAACTTTATGTAAATTAGTAATGGGTTGGGTCGTTGGGCGGATGATTCAGTCATGCATAGTCATACAGTAGTATTGACACATACTGTAGTTTTTTATTTAATCTACATGTACTCTACTGTATCGCCAAAAATTGTTTAAAGAATGATAATTTGATTAATTTTGCTGGATTTTTGTTTGTTTATTATTTCACAATTGGGGTGAGATGTTTCACGTATACAACAGGTGTGCCAAATTTGGTTATACTTATCAGTATTTATATTGGTGGCGATTTTTATTACAACTGGTGTTAAATGGATTTAGTGGATAGTTTTTTTTTGTACCTATAACGATACCTTTACAATTCACATGAAGCGTATGTCAATTGCATCATAAAACTTGTGAAGGACTAGGTTGTGTGCAGATGGGAATAAAAAATATTTTGAATTAGTTTTCATATCATAAGTTAAACTTCAACCAATTTTATATGTATGCATCTGTATAATAAATATATATATATATATGTATTTTTATTATATATATGAAGAATGGACATGACAATTTTTTTGTTATATTTTGGCATGAAATAAGCACTATATGCCAAGGCCAATGTCCTCATACATTCACTCTGTTCCTCGGGCGCTCTGGTTAATTTTGACAGTAGGCAATAGATGACAAAAGTAATACAGTTGTATATTGTGTTATAGTAATACAGACCCAAAGAAATAACAAAAATACGTTTTTCTCGAATTCAAGATTTTGGCACTTAGTTCCTTAATCATGTCCACTCTTCATTATGTACTACAGTATGTATGTATTTATAAACATCAAATATCAATTACATAGAGGATAAACCAATAAGACTTCTATCTCAGAGCAATAACGAAAGGCTTGCAATGTTGCGACTTGATGTATTTGATGGATACTTTTTAATTTTTGTAATGTTTTTGTTTCAGTTTCGTAATTATTACGTTACGGCGTTTAGAAAAATGAGCGGTGACGTTGGATATCGAGTTAGTGTCAAAGATGTGAGATCTTTTGCAAAACGCTGCATGGAAAAAGCTGGGGCCAGTTCCGAACATTCTTTGGCACTTGCTGATCTTCTGGTAGCTGCTGACAGAAGAGGACATTTCAGTCATGGGCTCAACCGGCTTGGTACAGTAATATTATTTTTTTTGTTTTTATCTGACAGTATACAATTGCATGTTTTGCTGTACAGTACCGGTACCTAGCATTATCTGATAAGTTATAATACAGTAGAGCGTCGATTATCCGAACATCGGATTTGCGAACGATCGGTTATCAGAACAGCGGTAATCAAGTAGATGTGCAGGGATTCCATTTAAATTTGTGCAAGTTGTATACTGTGCATTCGAGTGGATAGTGTTCTGATATTTATTTTACTTTCTTACGATTGAATAAAATGCTAAAGCGAACAGTATTATTCCTGAAAGACAATAACAGAAAGGCCAAGAAAACTTCACGGTTTTTTTGAACAATTTTGTAGAATACACATGTAATATGTATGTAATGAAATATAAACGTACAGTCTACTGTACCTGTACGTAAACATAATCGACGCTCTACTGTGGTTGGTTTTTGTTAGTTGTGGTGTTTGACTACTGGTCATTTATTTTAGTTTTCAGTAGTTTATATAGCAAAAAGGTGATCCACAAATCTTATTATTCTGATATTTTTGTTATTCTCAGATTGTTTGAAAATCTGTAATGAAATATGTAATTTTTTTATGCGTGATAGTTTCTATATTTTCTGTACAGAAATTTCTATATTTATTGTGAGGAAAGTTCTGTTTACAGAAATTTGTTTTCTGTATAGAAATTTATATATTTTTTTCCATTGGCCACATTTTCTATTTTCTTTACAGAATATTTTAAATTTTGTGCATGGTGTTTTTTTAATCAGAATTTACAGCTAAGAATCTTATCTAATAAAATGGAAAGAACATCCTCCTCCTCCCACTCCACCTCTTCCACACTAGTTATAGCCGTTGAGCCATTGGACAAGAACATCACGCGATTCTTTCTTTTTGCACCTGGGCATTTTAGAAACTCCCGGAACAGTGGGCTTTTTATACTAACGCGTGCCCTCTCACCAGCGTCACCGTGTGTGAAAATGCTGTCTAATTGTAACGAATATTGCGAATAATAGCTGGAACTAATAATAATAAGGAATGTAAGGAATGTTGTGAAGCAACGTGAGTTGAATGAAAACACAAAAATTTCGTCATTTTTTGAGGGCTATTTACTAGTAATAAAATATACAGTAAAAGTAGTAAAATGAAGTCATGTACTTGTACAGCATATGAATTTATTTTTATAAATTTATTTGTGCTGTATTGTTCAATTTTCTGGAAAACTCTGCAAAAAAACAGAAAATAAATCAAGCACAAAGCACTTCATTATTTTTCAATTTATAAGTATCTTTCATTTCATACTTTCAATTTTATCAAAAGTTGTCGTCTTTATGAGAGATTGTCAACAAAATGACGTCATATGTATACGATCTTTCAATTTCAACATACTCATTTTTAATATCTAGGTATGATTTCTTTGAAAAATCGATACCGAACCGAATCTCAAATTCCATTCGTCAAATTTTCTACAAATCGATTTGTAATATTTAATAGTCCGTTCAAAAATAAACCGAATTTACTTTGACGCAAAACAATAGAAGTAAGCTTTAAAAAATCCGGGTTAAATCGGAACAACGTTTTTTAAACGTTTATTGAACGTGTTTTTTTTTAACTCAAATTTTATGTGCAAAATACATATAAAATTGTAGTTCAAAATACAATTCTTCTTTTTTTATATAGAAAAAAATATTTTTCTATGTCTTTTCTAAGGGCTTGAGCAATAAGTGCGAACAAGTCCAATATCGGTTTAGGAATTGCAATAACGATGAAAGGATTCTTTTTTTTATCATCAAAAGCCTTTCTTTTAGTTTTTTTCCGGTTTTTTTACTTAAATATAGATTTCCTTTTGAGTATTTTTTTGTGCACGTCTTCACTTTTCAGACGACATATGGTCTATACGGGGCCAAAAATTTGAGGATATCATATCGAGTTGTCAACATGCTAACAGTTTGGGCTGTGCCAAGTTGTAAACAACTTTGGGACATTAAATGAGATTTTTTATTAAATGAGAGGTGGTGGTGATATAATATATACATGGATGGTACATATTAGGGTTTCTCATATTGGGCACTTTTGCTTATCCTGAGATTCCGGGATGAAACCTGTTTCAATTTCGGGATATATAATGTCAATACTGTTTTTTTTAGAGCATCAAACCTAACCTGACCAAAACATTGTACACTTTGTATTGTACATAATTTGTTATTATGAAGCGGAAACACTACCGTACTATGAATGAAAAATAAAGTTATTTTATAATTTTGGTACAAGTGAACCTAATATAAAAAGCGTATGAAAAGGTTTCATTACATGTTCTCTATAACTTCCTAAAATTAAGAATAGTTAATCTGAATCACTCTGTACAATAATTCCTGCTAAGGTATGATGATATTACAAAAATCTTAACACGAAATGAACGAAAAATAACCTTTTTCAAAGTATCACGGGATTTCCCGGGAAGAAAAGTAAATCCCGAGATATGTAAATTAGGTTAAAATAGAACGAGATCCCGCGAGAGAATCTCCAGTACATATAGTCGATATAGTTACCCGCAGAATTTCAAAAAGTACATTTATGGTATGGAAACCTACGTGTAATTATACAATTTATGGATTCAAAGTTACATATTTGTGTGTTAATTCTTTCAGAATCATTCAAAGAATGACAGTTTTTATCGCGAAAAACCTGGATGTTATTCTTGTTACTTTCATTTAACCCTCTTCTCCCCTGTTCAACCCTCATGTTTTGCACCGAACTTGAGTAGTAGAAAAAAATTAACTCTAATGAAGCACTTGGTTCAAATGGACTAATAATGGGCATGAGCCCTATTACGCGTATTCACAGCAGACAGTTGATTCATAGTTTCCGAAATGGTCAGTTCGACGATGAGTTGACCAAAAAGTTCATTTCCGCTTCATAAAATCCTATTCTATTCTCTCACCTCTTCATCATTCCCGTGCTTTTCGATTTTAAAAAAGGCCGAGGCCCAAATGACAAAAGCCGTATAATCAGTCGGTAACCTCGTAAATAAACCAAATATCTATCTACCTGGAAATAAATATCATTGAAAAAAAAACTTTGTAGAAGTGCACGAGAAAACGTTCTATAAAAATGGGTTTGTTTTTACCACCTTGTAATTACAGGGTGTTATTACACACTTCTAGAGGGCGTGTATGAGGGTCCATTCTCCATTTGAAAAGTTCCAGAAAATCGCGTCACGTGATACAGTCGTTCAAAATGCTGCCTGTTTTCCTGTATAGTGAGCTCCACCACAATACACACATGTTGTGTGGGCGGGTAAGAAACTTTGCAGTCCGGTAATAATGCAGGCAGGATTTCGGGCATCTGTATCACGAGACGCGATTTTTTCTGGAACTTTTCACATGGGAAAAAGATGCTCCCTTTCGACCTCCTACACGTCCTAAAGGCTATAAAGTTTGTAATAAAAACTTTGAAACACTCTGTATATACTTGTGTATTCATATATAAACATACATAGTAAAACGCAGTAATAATTACGTATGAATGACAATGTAACGAACATAAAATTACGTGTGTAAAAATAATGTTTGGTTTTTTTTTAATTTACAAATTAGTTTCATAGGTTTTTATTTTTATCTCTAACAATAGTTATGCATTTAAAACATCAACTATTGTTAATAAACAAACTTTTAGTTTAAAATCAAAAAAAATCATTTTCTTAATTCGAAGATCATGTTATATATACATCATTATAAACAGCAAAGCTTTTGAAATCAACTATTGACGACATCTCAACTTAACACCGTTTAACAGCTCATCACCAGATAGAAGTGAACCGATAATCCAATGGATCTCGATTACCAATTGATTTCAAAACTAATATTCTTCACATAGACTTTTCCCAATGATATTTGGATATTCGATCAACCCTAAAGACAAGTTCGTATTCTTACAGAAGAACTACTTAAGGCCAAATGTCACAACCAGTCATGTCTTTCCGACACGTCTGTACTACGCGACCAAACTACTTCGTGGTTGGTTAAAGAATAAGTCACACAATCAACCAACGAATCACAACTCTAATTGGTACCATGATAGACATTCTGACGTCAGAAAAATGACTCCCGACTCTGTCAGAGAGACAACTGGTATTGACATTTGGCGTTTAAAGGAACAAACTCGGTTTTAATATAAAAAAAAATCTTTGGTTGGTTATCCAGATTGGTGTTGATCCTGCTTTTGCTCGTGATCCTTCCCAAAGTATATTGCATCCAATGTTACCACTGTAGTTCCGTTTACAACAAGTCGTGCTCGGAAAGTTCCGGTTTGGAAAAGTACGCCGTCAACTGTTCCAGTTCCAGCACAAATGACACAAAAAAGAATGACTACATCAGTTGTCGACTGATCAAACAGTGGATAAACGTCAAATATGGTGGCGGGTTGACGAGTCACGTGCGATATAATCGGCGTTGCGGACACCTGAAAGTCCGCAAAGGACGTATAACGACCGTGAGAGCAGGAAGTACTACTTATGTATTCACGTGTCATTCTGATCTTTGTAACGCTGCTTGTACGAGAAGCAGTTATGGTTGGTTGTGGTATTTGTTATTGGTTATGAGTTTGTATCATTTCCGGTTCGTTCTGGTTCGAAATAAAAGTGTTTGATTAAAATTAAAGGAGAGTTGAGTTTTCTTGATGTCGTGAAGTACAAGTTAATAATCTCAAATATGGATTCAAATGAGACGATTTTGTCATTCCGGATAAATGGTTCTTCAGTTTATCGGTGGTTTTGTGTTTTTAACCGATTTTAAAAAAAAAGGTGGTTATAAATATATAATTTCATATCACCTCCAAAATTAATTCCGTATTATTGTTTTCAGATTATTCGTGCTTTGGGATATTAATATCATCGGGTTAATGATGTTTTTGTGATCTCCGATATTAAATGTTACTGATGCTCCAGGTTACTGGTTTTTTGATCTAAGAGGATAAGTAAGTTTGTGCAGATCCAAAAGCTGGTAGTTTTGTTTTTAAGTATACGATCGAATATTTTCACATTATTGGTGGTTTCGAATTACTGAATATTTAATATGAGGTTGTAGACTTGTATCAAATGTGCTGGTATTTGGGGAGGGGGAAGTAGATTTGGTCGATGTAACCAAAATCGGAGTAAATTCAATAATAACAATCCGACCCAATAATAATAAAGCAATCGAAGCATTTATATTTTGTTTTGTGTGTTTTCGGATTGTTGATATTTTTGGGGGTGCTTGGGTCTAAGAAAATAATAGTTGGTAGATGTTTTTTCTTGATTTCTTGATTGCTTTGTTTTAGAGATGTACGTAAACGACGTGGCAAGTAGAACAACCATTGGAAATGGTGAACCACGAATTCTTAAAGAGACCGTTGCCGTTGCCCATGTGGATGGTTGCAATTTATTAGGCCCAGTAGTTGGCAATTTCTGTATGAAACTTGCCATTGAAAAAGCTAAGAAAATTGGTGTTGGATGGGTAGTAGCCAAAGGTGAATATTTTATAATATTATAAATATTAATATGAAAAATAAAAGATATAAAAATGGTTACGACTGTTTCCAGGTTCTAACCATTTTGGAATTGCTGCTTGGTATACGGAACAAGCTGTGGCGCAAGGACTCCTGGTAAGATTGATTAAAATTATTTTTCATGTGCATGTTAAAAACATTATCAAAATATATTTAAATTTTAAAATTTATAAAGATTTATATATATTTAGGGAATGTCGTTTACGAATACATCGCCGATGATGGTTCCAACTCGTTCCATGCAGGTATTTTATATTAGTAAAGTAGGTCATAAAGTAGGTATCGTAGTAAAGCAGGTCATGGTTACTCGTAGCACCAACTTTTTCAAAGGAAGATTTGATGTGATTTTTTTGATGTTTTGAAATAATTAAAACATTCAACTTTAGCCTAGATCCTCGCCAGGTATCTCTACTATCCTCATGCAAAAGTTCAATCTGATAAATAATATTTGTGTGATCGACAAACAAACGTACAGATGGACTTTCACATTTATATAGTAGTATGGAAGGGTGTAGCCTACTTTAATTTTATATAACTGTTTTTCGATAATTTTTTAATCGATATACCTATAAATTAAAAACAGTTTAATATTATAGTTGCATTAAAATTTGAACGCGAATTTCAAAATCTGGAGTTAACCTAGTTGCTCGCAGAAAAATTCTGTTCAAATTTGAACGTTTCTTGCATTTTACGATAGTTCAAATTTGAACCGGATTTTCAAAACCTAACGCTTTCTTGTAATTTATAAAATCCGATTCAAATTTGAACCATTCTCACTTATTGTCGATTTTTTTCGATTTATTGCTATTTGTCGATTACAGCCTTACTATAAGAACTCCGGTTTGAATTTGAACGCTCGTTATATTTCATGAGAATTCAATTTGAACCAGATTTTGAATACCTAGCGCCTGCTTGCCAGCGTTTTTGAAAATCCGGTTCAAATTTGAACTCGTTGTAACTTGTAATTATTTGTCGATTTCAGCCTTATTTAGGGACCAATCCAATATCCGTAGCAGCTCCAGCTAAAAACGGTGACTTTTTCCTATTAGATATGGCCACTACAGCTGTCGCAGTTGGAAAGGTAGTAATAATAATAATAATAATAATTTATATTTCTTTATTATCTTTTATATTTACTCCAATCTCCACTTACATTTCACATATCATATGATAGCTTCAATTTTGGTCACCAAATAACTCGTATCTTTTGACATTTTTAACTCCAAGTGTTTCGGATTTCTTCATTGTTTTTACATTCGCGACATGTAAAACGAGACAATTTCAATAAAAGGGTCCAATTTCAGTAATTAAACTTTAAAAAGAAAGAAAAAACGTCAACACTTGGAAACCAATCGGTCCGCTATCAAATGACGTCGAATAAAAGTCTCAGCTGCTGATGCAAAATAAATGACAGAAATTGAATGTAAATTGAAGACGTTAAGAACTTCTTCGGTTCTGCTTCCAATTTCGACTTTGCTCATTAAACGGTTTCTTAAAGGAAAAAAAAAAGGTCTCGTGAGATATTGATTAAGAAATTAGTGGTGAGAAAAGGTTTACGTTTTGTATGGGATATACGGTTTTTGTTCCAAAGGATTTGCACCTTTCGGATTTTTTTCTTTCATTTTTTGAACGAGTTTTAGTTGGAGGATTTCGTTTATTTATAATTTTATCTAATAGTGTCAATTTGAATTTCGTGGGATTTGTATGTGACATTACACATGTCATGTGTCAGGAATTATATTTTATATTGGGTTATATTAATGGAAAAATCAATGGGAGTCATATTAATGGAAAAACAGTGAACGCTTCACATCGTTGGTATAAATTAAATTGCAATGTTTGCATAGATTGTATAGTGTGTGTTGAATTGTGTGGATTAATTGATTTAATTGATTTATTTAATTTTCTTTGGTTAATATAGCTTGAAGTGGAAAGGCGTAAGGGCAATCCCATTCCAAAAGGGTGGGCGGTAGATAAGAAGGGCCAGGTAAAGTTTAATTCTTATACTGTACATACCGTTACATACCATTAATACATACATATTACCAGAGCTGGGCACAGTTAATGGAAAAGTTAACTTCGTTAACCGTTACTCAGTTAACCAAAAAGTTAACTTCGTTA
>JAQIWH010004698.1:0-16310 GCA_034695005.1 Cryptops parisi
AAAAACAAATAATAAGGAAGTACCTTCTATGGTAATGTTATGGTTAACGGATTAACGATTAACTGTGCCCAGCTCTGGGTTTGGGCATTTCGAAGTTTACCTAAAGCTACAAGATGGTTGACTCGTTGACTTTCAGCACTCACATCCGAATCAGGAGATTCTACTAAAAGCATCCCGTTATCACTTTGTACAACTCGGTTGTACAAGTATAGTAAAACTCGGTTGTACAAGTATTGTACAAATTTCTTGAATTGAGCATTCATAAAATACCACAGTCTGTAGAACACTCGTCGGTCTATCAGCAAAATTAATCCAAAATACAAAAGCCCATCGATGAAAAGCATGAAATATTCCTGTCCAATTCCGGGACAATTCCATGACAAGTAGTTGATTTTTTCTGAACAATTGGTATCAGAAAACCGATCTTTGGGACAAACATCTACAAACATGAAACAAAAATCAATGAATGCATGTTGCCAGTTTTTGTTGGGAAACTTCGAAAATGAACCAAGATAATGTAATATTCACTTTGATAAAACATCCCCGTTGACTTGATGCAATCATATAAGTCATCACTTTGATAGTTCAAATTATGTTGGGCAATGAGTGGTATAAACATGAATCCAATGGTAATGGGATAAATCGGGATAAATCTCATAATCCACTGAATTACTAGGACCGGGTCTCTAGAATCATAATAATATTCAATCGTTTCCAAAAAGAAGACAACAAGTCCAAAAATTATTCCTAAAAGTGAAAGAACCAATATATATGTAGATATGGCAAAAGGAGTCCTTAAAAATAAGTTTAGTACATCTAATAAACTCGCGTTAATCGAATAGTTTTTGTAACCAAGATTAACCAAGATTTTCAAATTATGAGATCAAATACGTACAAACACAAAAAAAGTTTCCAATATATATTTTCACTGGATTCCACCTGTAGCATCACACCATCTTTCATTAAATTTTTTCTTGTCACTTACTCTGAAAATCTATCAACAAACAACGAATTCTTTACCTACCTGCAACTAAGTTGACCGTTGTAATTTTTTTAACTCCTGATGAGGGCACATTACTTATAAATGAGAATGCATATGAAAATGGTATACAGGCCCAGCCATACAACAAATATAAAAGAAAAGCGATTCCTATTAACAATAAAATTACAATTATTAATTCAAAATTAATAATTAATATGTCTTGTTTCTTAACTTAAGTGGTGACATATAATAGAGCAAGATGTATAAAATGCAGACTTTTATGAGTTACGAGGGTGGATCAAAAATAGGTTTCGCTCGTGAATAAAAAATAACAAAATGATAGACATACATTATGTATATTAGTGTAAAGGCACACCCTTTATTAATTCATACACATATTCGTTTAATGCCTTTAAACACTTACTGGAATGTGTGAGCAACTTTTTGATACGCCCCCCCCCCGTCCCACTGACGAATTTGTTCCAGTTTTGTGCAGTCATTTCAGGGCCACCATTTCTACAGGTTCATTGGTTTGAAATATTTGTCCTTCAATTTCGCTTGTCATTATATTGAACAAGTTGTAGCCGGACGTGAATACCACTTTTTCCGTGAAATGACAAACGAAATTGTATGACAATGATTTAAAACCAATAAAACTGTGAAAATGATGGCCATAAATGGTTGCACAAAATCGGAGCGAACTCGTCAGTGGGGAGGGGTATCAAAAAGTTGATCACACAAGTGTTTACAGGCATTAAACAAATATATAAATATATTAATAAAGGGTGTACCTTTACACTAACATAAATAATGTGTATATCATTTTTGTACGTTTTTATTCACAAGTGAAACTTATTTTATGATACCTCCTAGTATATACAGGAGACCTGAGCACACTGACATACTGCCTCTATTTGTAAGGGAAATTTTCAAATATGTCAAATTAAATGGTCAAATCGAATTACAAAATAAACTTCTGTTTATGTTTTAATTGCGCGTCTCTCAGACCTAAGCTTACTTGTTTTGAATTTTTTCAAAAATAGCGTTTTTTATGTAGGTGTATGAACTATGAAGTGTAAACAATACATGTATGAGCTGCCTGAATGGTAAAAAAAACCACTTATTTATTTTTATTGACGGGTTTTCAGCTAGTATAATAAAAACATCCTTCAAACTTCTCAAATGTTGTTTATAACATAAAGCAAAGAAAATATGAATGTATATACCAGATGAAAATGGCGTATCTGTTATATTTTATGAAAATTTTGAAAAATGTAGCAAATAAGATAACATTTTTTCTTTAAGAACAAGTAACTAAGTAAGACATATTTACCCAACTGTCCATCACCAGTGACCATGTTGGATTTATCCGCCATTGCAAATATGATGGTGAAAATGCAGCATGATAGAATATGGATGGCAAAATCCCAGAGGAACGATGTTCCCCAGTAAAGACATCCTCCAACGCCAGTCATAAGCTGTAGATGTTTAGCTTTGCTGACTCGCTCGTGGATCGGTAAAATCGCAAACAATGCAGCCATTATAGACATTCCAGTCGAAATGAACACGCCCATCAGAATTGCTTTGACAGTTTGGTCTATTCCACCTAGGTCGCATCTTGGATCTTTCGGAAGCGGAGCATTTTCCACAACAATTTTCCAGTCACTGTTATACTTCTTCAAAATTGAATTGTGTACTAAATTAAGAGACATGGGTAAACTGTGATAATGTAGGTTATTGAACATGACATTGATTATGGTGTCATTAATGTCTGCTGCAACAACGTAATTTTTGCTGTATTTTGCAAGGCTGTGTTTTCCAACGCTGACTAGTTGAGAAAAAACATTTTCAAATGATTTTACGTTTGTGTTGGGTGGAACGCTATTAGGGTACGACTCATTGAGTCCAGGATCAAGAGATTTGTATAATGCTGTTGTGCCCCCATATTGAGAAATGTCCATAGTTCTCGCTGGCTCCATTGGAACTGAAGATTTAAGTGAATTGCTAATTAGTAAAGCACCTAACACAAACAAAGCAGGTATGACAATCTGTGAAAGAAAAAGTAAAGTTTAGTATTAAAACCTTCCACTCACAATAGAATAATAAAAAAATAGTACTTGAGCAATTATTAAACTCCAGTGTCGATGTCCATAATGCCAGCGTTTCAATAGCAATCCCTTGAACCGTTGTAACCACAAACTAGTTCCGGTATTGTAAGACAAAGTTGAAATCTCTGAAAACATTTAAAACAATACGACCTATACGTAAAATTCAAGTAAAGACAAGCGAAATAAAAATCCAATAAAAGATACATTGACATACTGTACAATGCAATCAGTAATTAAAATAATGTACCGTATTCAGAATGGACATTGATTATTTCACTATCAGATTTTTCGCTTGCATCTTCAATTGTTTCAGTCATTTCACTAACTCTATAAAGCAAATGTTTGAAATATTAAATGTATAAGACAATCTTCGTTCTATTGCAAGTTTCAGTGATGCAATTTTGGCTTCATGTAACTTGTCTATTGAGAAAAATTAAGTTACCAGTAACTACAAGTACAAGTACTATTAAACCCTTGTGAAGTGAACAAGTCTTTCGTCACAACATCGTTAGGCATTACGTTTAAGTACCAAAACATTTTGTGCATAAAAATATACGCTCACTTCCAAAATACATCTTCCATCGTTGTTACAGATAATCCGAATCCATTGATTCCAAACGTGTCCAAATTTAATTCCAACACATGAAACAAATCGGAAAACTTGTCAGCATCACTCGTCATTAAAGTAAATGATATTTCATTGTTGATGTGGTTTTCAACATAAGCTTGAGGAAAGTACTGCTGAATAAAATTGGTCAATTTCAAAACATCACAGTTTTTCCTCTTGCTGATATTCAAGTGGTAACCAGCACCTGTAATAATTTAAGCATTAAGAGCAGAATTCTCAACGCTAATAAACATAATTTATAATCAGTGAACAATTTAAAAAAGCATCCGTTTTCCCATCCTCAAGGTGGATGGGAAAACGTCATTAAGAGGCTAAAAAACCTTATTTCTGCCCAGTCAGTAAAGAGTTTTTACTTGTGATAAAGTAAATTTTTCAAGCACTGTTGAATATTTAATATTTACAATAATCCTTTATTACACTATGTGATACGATTATTGTTTCTGTGTACCAAGTGTTATTTCATAATTAAAGGTTTGCCCGGAATAACGTTGCATGTAACAATTCATAGTTTTGAGTAAATGACAAAGAAGTATTCAGCAACACATTGATTGTCACCTATTAAGTGCCCAATTTCAAAGTGATATATGTATGTTTTAGGTAGGTATTAGTTTGTTTATTGACAGCACTAGCTAAGTTCATATATGAGGCATAGTTTTCCATAATTATTTCAATATTAAATTTTTGTAACATACAATTAACATTATTCCCGGCAAGCCTTCAATTGCTAAGCCTATAAAGTATAGAAAGTAGCTTTAATCCACTCAAACTTTGTCTTTGTGACCAGATTAAAAATATTTTGAGATTTACTTATTTCCAATTAGACAATGGGCGAATTTGTTCACATAATATACGTCAAAATAAGAGCATATGCCAAAAAAGTTAAGCGAGAAACACTGATATATACAATACCTGGTATTTCTGTCTAAAAACTAACACTAGATACTGTATACGAATTATGTATTTGAAACAAAATTTACCGAATTGTTTTTTCAAGAACATGGTGGTACCACAACACTGAATAGTTCCATGAGCCATAATTGCAACTCTATCACCAAGAACGTCTGCTTCTTCCATGAAATGAGTTGTTAGCAAAATGCATCGATCTTTTCGAAATTCTTGTAGTGAATCCCAGATAGCACATCTTGCTTCTGGATCCAGTCCTGATGTAGGTTCATCCAGCATAACAACCTATCATGACATAGACATACAATGAAAAAATAGTCTAACCAGATGATGATGTCAGTATCGTTGTTCAGTTGAGTTTAACTTCAGCATCTGTTATATCCCATTGTTCCAGAAATTCAATAAAACTTTTTTTTATCATTTTTGATATTACCTTAGTGCCACCGACGAGTGCCATTCCCAGATGAAGTTTTCTTTTCATACCTTTCGTGAGTGCTTGAGCAAACGTGTTTTGTTTGTCATAAAGTTGCAATTTTTCCAGTAAAAACTGAACCTCAATTTCTAGTTCGTTGCCAGTCATACCTCTTAGCTAAAACAGTGCAACAATTTTTTAGATATTTATCCACAAGAAGACAATGTATTTATTGTAAAATTACTTTTCCATAAAACGTGAGATGTTCTTTCACGGTCAGGATATCAAAGAGCATGTTGTGTTGTGGGCAAAGACCAATGCTCTGTCTGACTTTGTCAGTACTGGTAGTAATGTCATGTTCGTTTATGTATGCAGTACCTTTCGTTAGGGGAATCATTCCTAATAAAATAAGTATGTTTTATGTTGATGATTGCTCAACTTCATATTTTTTTTGGAAAGAAAATAGATTCGAATTACCTGTCAATATCGACATGGTAGTAGATTTACCAGCACCATTTTGTCCAAGCAGAACAGTGATCTGTCCTTGGTACATATTTAAATTGATGTTGTTTACAGCTAAATGTCCTGTTTTGTAGGTCTAGCAAAAAAGTATTGAATTATGATAGATACTGTATAGAATAATTTTACAATCTAAAATACAGGTATGTCCTGCTAATACAAAGAGTTGAAAGGCCTATAAATTTATTAGCATTTAGCAATAAAACAAGTCTTATAAATTTTATAATTGATTTTTTTTTAATAAATTACATTGCTAAAAAGTTGTCTTAAAAATCGGAATTGGCATAAAAAATTGCCCAAAATAATAAAATAGATGTCAGGTAATTGCCACATTAGTAAAACACCACATAGTAAAGTGCCGTAAAGCGAGTTATATTTTATTGTAATATAAAGCATACCTTGAATAAATTTTTTATCTTTATAATAGGTGTCAATCTTTCTGGGTCGTTTTCGAAATATTTGGGATTATGAATATCACTCAGTTCATTTTCAATGTTTTTGCTGTATTCACCAAGACCAAACCAATGAGATTTCTGAAAACGATATAAAAGTTACATAATATATTTTCCATATACGTAATCTTTCATTTAGGAACACAAACGTTCTTCTTTCGAACTTTAAACTTTGATTCACTGAACTACAAAATTTGAAGTTTAAAAATAGTTGCTTACTGAAAACAGAAAATACCAAGGTTTCTTAACCCCATAGATATTAGGAAATACATTGTCCATGTACCAAGTTAAAGTGAAATAAATTATCATATCCAAAAACAACATCCCCCAAATGTGGAGTAGAGTGAGTTCATCAATTTCACTGGCTGGTGATGCTAAAACTTCCCACTGTAAACCTTGGGCTGCACAAGTGACAAGAGTTAATTATAAATCAAACACCAAACCATTGTGTATTGAACATGATGTCTTTACCTGCTCCCTCAAATGCTGCAATAATCTTATATGATGAAGCTAATGCCATGTTCGGTAATAAACAAAGTAATAATTTTACGGATAAACTGAAGCTTGCGTAAGCCTTGAGTGTTGAGTAATAAGGTACACAGAAACTGCCCGTCCAAATAATAATGCCTACACCGGTAGCCAAAAAAGCTGAAAAAAATTGCAAACATTTACAAAGAAAATTATAACTAAAGAGTCGGTGCTTTTTAGTGTATGGCAACAAATGACCGATAGACGGTGAATGATGTTTTTAATCGCAATCATTTGGACGCATCCATTTGACCACAATCTTATAATCGTCAATCTTTCAATCGCGAATGGAATATACGAGTAACAATATAGTTAAGTAAGTTTGATTAAGTTAGGTAAGGTAAGGTTAGGTTAGGTTGAAAAGATTGGCGATTAAAAGATTGTGACCAAATTGATGCGTTCAGACTTGATCAATGTAAATAGTTTACATGGTATCGATAAACTTTGCACAGTACGAAGTATTTCCAGAAATTTGGTTTCGAGAGATCTAGACTTAAGATTTGGGTTTTAGGGAAAGGGTCTAAGAATCGTTTTACAGTATCTTACTATTATATAGGGTGACTCACCTAACGTGCCACATCTAAATATAATATAAATACAAAGCATGTGACGAACAAATGTGTCCGACTCATGTCATTGGTGCTATTTTCATTGATCTTGAAATCAATTTTCATAAAAATTTCATCGAAAACCATGAGTCGTAGCTGCCAAGTCATATTTAGAAAGTTGTAGCCACAAGCCCATTTGATCAAGAATCCACGTTTGTCTTATTAATTTTTAACAATGCATCCGAAATAAAAATTGACACAACAATAGACAGTAAAAGGCACCCTGCTCCTACAACAGCTTCTGTGCAAGTCACTCACGCTATTCAGTGGTTATTTCAGTAATTGCATGGTTAATTTATGTACGAATTTAAAGACGCATAAAAACTATGAACTAAAATAACTCCACTGAATATCATGGTAGACTTGCAGAGAAGCTGTTGTAAGGGGGGGGGGAGATTCTATTACTGTCTATTGTTAATGAATATGAAAACCAAAAAATTACAAACTACCAGGCATTTTAATGGATTCCAAGAAATCCACTTTTGCTTTGCAAAACTCTTTCTCCTCAAACATGCCCCTGCGCACAATACTGAAAGAAAATGGTTTAGTATTGTTCAATCGATTAGAACAATTGTCTAATTTATTAGTACAATTGTTCAATTTATTAGAACGATTGTTCACTATTAGATTAACCAATTAGTTAGATATTACAAAAATAACTGGTATGATACTTACGTTTTGAGAAAAAACTACTGATGAAAAAGCAAAAAGCAATTGCTGCAACAATATAAATCACAAGCGTGAAGAAAATCAATTCCGGAGCACTGTGAGTAAAGACAGAAATGCCACCAGTGAACTTTGTACAAAGCAAAACCACAATGATGATGGCACTAATGACCATCATGATGAACGCGCTGAAAAACCATCCAATCCACTGAATCCACCCATGCAAACCGGTCATTTTCATCAGTTCCTAAAACAAAATCAAAGTTTATTTTAACTACACTTACAGTCTTACAACTTGAACTTCTAACTTTAATTTAGACAAGGATATAAAAATAACACAATAACACTGAGAAACGTTTTAAGCATCATACTACTGATGATATTCTTACCGTAATGCCAAGTTGTTTTTCAGAAACAATTCGTTGAATCAAAATTGAAGCAATGCACAAGTAACTGAGACAGAGGAACAGTGGTATCATGATGGACATGGTATTTTCAAATCTAATATCGTCATAGTAAGGTGGAAAAGGAAACGCTTGCCCTGTAAACTATACAACCATTTGGTTATAAAACGAATGATGTTTATAACAAATTCATCATTGCAAATGTAAACCTTATTTTATGAATTTAAGAAAGAGTTGTCAAATGTATTCTGCTTACTACATGCTAAAGAGTGCAATTTTGATTTCTGAACCAGCCCATCTTAGTACACCTACATTTATTTATGCAAAACACTACATGCATTCAATAAACTATCTTTACGTTTACTATTGTGTAATGTAAAAATCTCATTACACAAAAAATAAGTGTTGAAGACCACTTGATAGGATAGGAAAATATATAGAAAATGTATGGAAAATAACGGCATTTGTGCTTCAAAGTTTGTGCTTCATTGAATAAAGCTGTTCCGAATAGATAAATAGATAAATTTGGCAAAATGCAATGACAAATTTAACTGTAGTGTGTACGTATTTTCTAAGAAATAACAACTTTTTTTCTGTTTTTGTAATTGTTTGTCTTGCCATTTATTCTATGAACATAAAACTGAATGAACATCTTTCAATGGGCTTGACTTCTTCTTCGGAAACAGAGTGCAAATTTGAAACACAGCACGTATAAAATATTGGTAAAAAATTACAAATAACACCATTCCGTTTAAAAATATGCACTACGCATCATTGGTGCTTCATTTTCACATAACATTACACTATGAAATGTTATTTACCACCCTGAACAAGAACTACTTGTAGCAACAGCATATATAATTTCATACCTTGTAACTATTTGTATTATTAGTTATCTTTTCCGCATGAAACATGGCAATTAAATGTTGAATGTTCACAAATGAGCCGGATGAACGCACTTCCGTATACCGAGACCATGTCCAATAATCTATAAAAACATAGCATAATGAAACAACACGGAAATAAAAGATGTGTACTTGTATACCACGTTATCCATGTTTTTTAAGTGGGTCTATATGTTGGTAATTCATTTCAAAAGAATGATTTCTTAAATCTTACGTCGATAAATATTTACCAAGGTGAATTTATCATCAATTAAAATTTTTATTAAAAGATTTTTTACCTTACAAACCGGATAAATGGTTTTTAATACGGACGCACCTTGTTTTGCTTAATCTTGTTTTGCTTAAAAATAATTGCTTAAACTCACCTGTTTTTTTAAACGAAACCGGAATTCCTGTTTCGCCTAATTCTGTGGCATGTACATGGAGTTTTGCACATTGAACATGCTAACGATAGAATTTAAGTATAAACCTACCTAATCTAATTTAACCACTCAATATCATCCTCCTTTCAATAAACTTAGTTTATTGAAAGAGAAATATAAATTTCGGTTCTGTCTAAAAAAAAAAAACCCAAAAAAACAGGTGAGTCAAAGCAATTTTTCTAGGCGAAACAGGAAACCACGTTTAATACATTTAATTTTGAATTTTTTTATTGGTGATAATTTATGTAATTTTTTTTAGTTTATGTCTAGCCTTTAAATGTTCAAAAATGAAATGAATGTAAATCCAGCAAGAAAAGTCATGACACATGTAATGCAGGTTTTACTGCGTTTCCCGTAAATCTGATTTATACCAATCTTTAAACATCGTTTTTGTAATGTAATGGCATGTAAATGCCATTCCTATGGATAACGAGGAATGACAACTATATTTGCGTTCTCACCTACCACTATCATATCTAGGTCTTCCTGTGAATGGAGCAACCAAAGATTCAGTATTCCATTCACATGTATCCTGGTCCCGAGATGCGATAGAATGACGAATACGATAATGTAATATTTTAGGAGGTTGCTCGTCTGGAAAATCATTGGTGAAGACAACTCCAGCAACAAAATCATTTTCATAAAAACGTCCCATCCTGCTGGTGTGGTAACTCCAAATTCTTTCAAGGTATAATCTTTCTATAGCCTTTTCACTTTCAACACTGTGAATGTCATATACTGAAACAAATGAAAAGTCGTATATTTTACGAAAAAAACATTATATGAATAACAATAATTAAAACACCCTACAAGAATACTCCACTATATTGTAGTGTAAGTTAGTTAAAAAGTGCAAGAAAAAGAAGAGGATTACACGTAAATTGTAAGCACAACACACACAAATTGTATAGATACATTAGCATCATCTATTAACTGCTAAACTCTTCTCACCATCATATGAAGATGGAGTACTCTGAAAATACTTTTTCACACACATCATTAGCTCACGTGTGTATGGGTTTTCAGGTGTATAAACGAGTATCTTAGGAACGATCCAAGGTGTGGGTGTCCAATCTGTTTGATTAGGATAACTTGAACAAGACTCCACAGGATAACGAGGTATTGAAAACGTGGAAAAATCCGTAACATTAGCAATGTACATGTCTCGAAATATTTTGCCTCCCGATGTTCGCAGTAACACCAGAATAATGCTTAAAACAGTAGGCAAAAGAATTTCGAATGCAGTCATGATATAATGACGCTTTCGAAGAATCCAATTTTTCCACATGACGAGACGAACATTTTGCAAGAACGCCATCGTAAATTGATATCTTCACTTGTAACTACAAAAAACAAAACAATTTTATCCAATGTACTGTACGATTCAAAATAAAAAGAATAATGTTACAATAAACTCCGTTTCCCGGACATCACACACAACCTGACATTCAACTTAAGTAAAGCATTTATGTAATGTAAATCTATTAAACTCATTGGTTAAAACTGTTAACTTGTGTGTCGTCCGAGAAACCGAAAAGTAGAAAAGCACTCTCTTTAAACCAAAAAGTAAATCATCATCACAAATGATTTACCTATCATTATCCAATATCGTTTATTTTTTGAATTATAGTCAATTTAGTTTTATGCTGTAGAACGATAGATAAATTAATTAGGTTGCTACACAATCTGTGAATGACGTAAAACAACTACTCTAAATCTTTTTGGCTATATTTTGTATCACTCTATTTTATATAATAAGTACATTGACATTTTGATTAATATGTTTTTTTTTCCTGTTTTTATCTGAACAAAAGACACGCAAAATTGGTCCTTTTTTCGTTGAAATAAGACAATTAATCCAATGTCCTGGTCACAAAAGCAAAGCTTTTTAAAAATAATAATCATTTTTCATATGCATGAATTACATTAAATGCACAACTTGAAATGCAAATATAAGCTATCTTACTTAACCGATAAACTGTAAATCTGTAAAACTGTAATGAAAAACTACAACTATCGATCACAACGAGTCACTTGGTAACAATGGAAAAATTGTTACCAATTGTTTTTAAGCATAACGAATTAGGAAGTAACACTCATTACCCAGAAACAAAAATCGTGTTACATAGTGTTATATTACACACCATGGAGTAATGTA
The DNA here is from genome assembly GCA_034695005.1 of Cryptops parisi. Lineage (NCBI taxonomy): Eukaryota > Metazoa > Arthropoda > Chilopoda > Scolopendromorpha > Cryptopidae > Cryptops > Cryptops parisi. The sequence continues at coordinate 11,696 of JAQIWH010004698.1, forward strand.
ACCCGCAATACGATATTTGAAAATAAAAGTCAATGAATACAAGTTAGATGAGTGGTCGACAATAATTGAAGGCTTGCCCGGAATAACGTAGCATGTAACAATTCATAGTTTTGAGTAAATGACAAAAGAAGTATTCAGCAACACGTTGATTGTCACATGTTAGGTGTCCAATTGCGAAGTGATATACATATGTTTTAGGTAGGTATGAGTTTGTCCATTCACAGCACTAGCTAGGCCCATATATGAGACACAGTTTCCATAATAATCCCAATATTGAATTTTTGTAACATACATACATACGTTATTCTGGGCAAGCCTTCAATTGGGAAAATCTATTTCCCGATGGATCAGTACGCCACAGCCGGTACCACAAAACCAAAATATACTAAAAAGTAGAAAATAAAGTTTTCTTCAGCAGTACCGAACTACCGATACACAAAACGATTCATAGGTATTTGGGGTTTTAAGAAGGCACTGTATCATTTGGCCCTCAGACTTTATTAAATCGTAAAGTACATAAATGTTGATGAGGTGAAGATGAAGAAAAAGATGGAATAGGATTTTATGAAGTAGAAGAAAACGGGAGAACCCCGAGAAAACCTGTCCCCGTGGTGTGAGATCAAAAACGTTTTAAAAGGTTCTTGAAATTTATTCTTCTCCATTTTATCCCATATATTTCAAGTGATAATAATCTATCAATTTCACATCACTTAAATTGTTACAGTTTACATTACGTTGTTCGCACAAGGCCAGCATTTGAAAGGTCGAAGAAGATATCATAACAGGTTCAGAGACTGCACCGACTGACCAGCATTTGAAGTAAATCTCAATAAACTACAGTATTTGATATTTTACTTACCTTATGGTTTTTTGTCTACTTAATGAACACCGATTGTGGCATATTCACTCAAAAGAATATATTTTATCAACAATCTTATCACTCCTTATCTTTATCTTTCACAACATATTCACGTGACAATCCTGTACTTTTCTGTAGTAGACTGTCGAGTAGGCTACCACTCCAATGGGAGGGGGCATGATTAAAGTGGCAATTTCAGAAGAAAAAAAATGATGAGCGTCAATTCATAAACAAAATTCCATATCTTATCTGTAACTTGGTTTGCAATAATTACTGTAGATAACTGCAAAATAGAAAATAAACAACAATAACAACAAGTGAACATGTAGGCGTATTATTTCTTTTATCCTAAATGTAATACTCAACAGGGACTTTTCCTGTTTATCTAACCTGCCACCTTGTTATTTCTGTTTTGTTGTTATCTAAGTTTAGTTAGGTGTTAACCTATTTTAATACACTTTGAAAATGTTGATGCTTTGATTTGTGAGATTTTTTCATTAGTATTTCAATAATTCCAGAAATATAACAAGGAATTGATGAATAACCAATTGCAGTACAGTATTTGAATTTTCCGCTGGGATTAATTTATATCTCAATTAATTTATATCTCTACTGGATGGCGTTACTTTGACCATAGACAATATTTTCCCATACATGGTGGGGTGGGACAGTACGGTACTCTCCAAGTTAATTATTAAGTGTTGTATTTTTTAATACCTAAACTAGTATTTATGCCCATTAGTTAATCGTGACACTTGCCACAAACGTAACTACTGTATAAACCAGAAAGTACTGTAGTTTCATTTACAGGTCATTCCATGTGAATAGGGACATTATTTCTCATGAGGAAATTTAACTCGAAAATCAACAACTTGAAAGTTAGAACGGAATGTGTTTGAAGTCCATTGTATTTGTATCAGTATCAAAGAGATTCATATCATTTCTAAATACATGAAAAAATACCAATCCAATATGTTTGAATAAAAGTAACTTCTTTAGTCAGAAAATATGCAATAAATGTGCTGTGACAAAAATAAACTATTGTTTTTACCTTTTTAGTGTATAGTGCCTAAAAAGTCAATTCAAAAATTGAAAAAAAAAAGACAACTCATGGAAGCACGTCTTTTTTATTTTGTATTTTATATCGCACAAAATTCCAAGGTGATACTTGCAAATTAAACGACAATGTGCGACGCTTAAACTTTTTTTAATTCGCATTGTAGTATGCTTAAAGTTGGATAGAACTGCAATCACTAGCTGCTTTTCAAAATCATTATGTCCTATGCTATATTATATATATATACGGTTTTCACTGGTTGGGAAAGAAGCTGACGTCACATCAGTGCACAAGTTGTTCATCAACTTGTTACATCAAAACTTTGCACGAGACAGGTAGCCTTAAACACATATTTGGAGTGTCAATTCGAGCCATTTGTGAATAACTGATGTCAGCTTCTTGCCAATCCAATGTAAACCGGTTGGCAAGAAAGTGACTTCAGTTATTCACACGTCGCTTGAATTGCCACACGCCAAAAATTGGGTGTGTCATGTGGGCTTTCACCACTTTTTTATAACTTTCATTAGTCTCTAGGGACATTGAAAATTAGGAGTGAAACTAGTAAATGCTGTGAACTCACAATTTAAAGTATTTAAAATTTTCTGAATATAACCGAAGTGACCATAAACTCACCCTTCTTACGTGACTAATTTTCACAGCTTTAATAAAAATAAATAAAATAAAATAAATAAATAAAAAAAGAGATTCATAACATTCATTCTAAGTACATAAAAAACATGGTCTTTTTCCGTTTATCTAGAGGCGTCGATGATGGAGCTGCAATCCGGACATCATCTATCGCTAGACGTATGTGACCAGATCAACACTTTTAAATGTATCTAGTAATTTGCTGTACAAACTGTCATTTTTGTAATTGTGGTAAAAGGAGTTAAAGCGAAGCTAGAGCGAGAATCATTCCTGATCGGCAGGCATAGCCTGCCAAACGATTTCATTTTAGGATTTAATTTAATGTAACTTTCGTTTTGTTGATCGGTCACATACCGATCTATCGGAGCGATAGATGTTGTCCGGATTGCAGCGCCTCTTCGACGCCTCTAGATAAACGGAAAAGGAACAAAAACATCAATCCAATATGTTTAAACAAAAGTAACTTAGAGATTTGCTTGCCACAATGAAAACTATTTATTGTATAATTCAACAATGTTTTTTTAAATCATTATATAACATAAAACCATCAACAATAAAATGTGGAGAAAACTTTTTATACAACGTATTTCATCTTTTTTTTAACGACAACTTTTCATAGGCACTTCTTGCTTAACGTTCTTCGAAAGCTTTAGTTGCAAGTTAAAATAATTGCATACATTACTATAGTTATAATATGCACCTATAAAACATCAGATCTTTCAAGTCAAAAAATATGCAATAAATGTGCGGTAACAAAAATAAAGTATCGTTTTTTACTTTTTTGTGTATATTGACTAGGAAGTCAATCCTAAAATTGAACATTTAAAAAAGAAAAACGCAACTCATGGAAGCACTTCTTTTTGTCCTGTATTTTATATCGCACAAAATTCGAAGTTAATACTTGCAAAATAATCGAAAAATGTGAATTTAATTTGCATTGTATTATGCTTAAAGTTGGATAGATTTGCAATCACTAGCAGCTTGTCAAAATCAACATATCCTATATACGGTACATGGTCTGTCTGGTTCACTGTGCCTAAATGTTTTTTGAAGAAAAAATTAAAAGTTTTTGAAGTAACAGTATGCATGAACAAACTAATTTTTAATAAGATACGCCATAAAATATTATTCCCAATAACCCTTAAATATTAATAAAACATGTGTGGAAATAAAATCAAGTTCATGTCAAGAAAATAATCATCAATTTTTTTAACAATAATACTAAACATATTTCATTGGAGCCAACAAAAAATGTATACTTATGTCAGATCACACAAAAAGAAGTTTAACACAAAGCAAGAAATGAGATTATTCATATTAAATTTTGTTGTGTACATTATTTTCATAAAAATGAATAAGATTTCATTAGCTTATTTGTGTAGACGACCTTATCAATCTGCAGTAAAACTCTTCATGTTCGTTAGTCTTCATTACACATACCAGTAGAATAGTATACATGGATGGATTATCAGAACAAAAAATACATTTTCACATATGTAATAGTGTACTATAAGTTGCAATAATGCTAACGAGCTGTATGCATTGATGCATATTGTTCGCACTAAACGTTCATACAACTAAGATTGAATAATGAAGGAAGACAATTACAATAGAAGAATGCGAGTTGGCAATGTAGTTGAAAATTAAAGAATTACAATAACAACTTGTCCCATGTTTGAAAAATAAGTGGAATTTAAGTTCTTGCATACAGTATCTGTATAACGTGTCCACTAGAACACTGTATAAAGTTTTTCAAAAGTCGTAGCCCATTTGAACTATCTATATTGTATAAGTTTTTAATTTTAATATCAATTTCTTCCTTGGTTTTATTTGTGCAGATAATGGAAGGCTAACTTAAATAGTACCAATAAAATTACGAACCCAATGAAATGAGGAAGCCAATAAATTAAGGGAACCAATGAAACGAGGAAGCCGATGAATGAGTCCGTAAATAATTTCTAAAGGCCTCCAGCCACACGCATTTTTTAGTGTAGTAAGTCGAACAACTTGTGCACTGATGTCACATCAACTTCTTGCCCAAGCAGTTTCTA
>JAQIWH010004699.1:0-16309 GCA_034695005.1 Cryptops parisi
AAGTACTTTAAAGTACCTATTCAGAAAGTACTTGTACTTGTACTTAAGTACGTACTTACGGAAACCCTGGTACATACTAATGTACATGTACTGTTCAATAAAAGTTCACTTTTTTCAACTTGAACAACGTTGTTGGCTTTTTTTTAATATCCAACACAAACAAGCATATGCATTGAAATTCAAGATCATCGTTTATCCGAAATATGTATGGTACCATACCATCAATTCGGATAATCGAGTTTGTAGTGTATAATCGTTAGCTTTGCTGAAAGTGGTTCAGTTTTTGACGTTTTTGCCATTTTTTATTTTGCTGATTAAACATCTACAAAAGTAGCCTAGTGTATAATTAATACAACTACAAGTAATGTATTGTATAAATGATGTGGTATGTAATTGTTTATGATAAATAGGCGTTTCTTCAATATGAAATTTATTTTTCAAAACACTTCAATAATCTTGTAATTAATTACTCGGTTTCTTGGCAAAATTAGTATTGTACGAATGAATTTTAAAAACTTGTTTTTTTGTTATTTTTGCCATTTATTTTATAAACACTTATAGAACTTTTGTTTCGAAGCATTGGGCTTCGTCAGGATTGCTATTACATGATAATGTATAACAAACAAGTTGGATTACAAATACTTTTTAAGAATACGCTTTTTATACAGTTTCGCGAATTTAAATTTATACGATCATTGAGTTACTCGACATTCGATTTATGCGAGTTTTGAAAAATTTTATTTTCAAGTTCTGCAAATTTCGATTTATGCCAATTTAGAAAAATGTGATCTTCTAGTAACACGATATTCAATTTTTAGAGTTTTGAAAAATTAACTTTTTGATTCGATTTATGTGAATTTTGTTACATTTTGGACTTATGCCGTTCTCACTTTATGCGATTTTTATTTCATTTACTTTATTGTTTGACCAAAGTGGTCCATTAGATTATACAGTATATTATCATAAACGTCTGTAAACGTTAGTATTGATTTATTTGAAACGTTCAATTTCCCACTCATTCACACACAAACTCGCAAAATCACAAGTGAAGCTAATATAAAGCGTACTGAAAACGGGCTGAAAGATACTTAGTTCAAGGTGGAGTTGAGAAAAATGTTGATAACAATTGTTAAACCAACCTCATTTCTTTGTAATTTTAAAATTGCAATCCAGTTGAGGTTGAAGCCCAGTGCTTCAAAACATGTTCAGTTTTTATGACTTTTTATAAAATAAATGGCATAAATAATGATTATAAATTATTTTACTGATAGCTATATGCAGATTGACTCACATGAGATGAGATGACCAGGATTCAAACTACCAACGGTATCATTCAGGGATCAAACATTGCCTCATTACTGTATAGTGTAATTTCCAACACCCAAAAACAAGAAAAGTCTTTATTCAAAAAATAATTTTCTAGAATTCATTCTTACAGGGCCAAACAATAAAAAATATTGTACTCCACGGAAACACATAAATAGTTACCGTAGTTAATGTTTATTACCTAATTCAACTTAAGTTCTATAAAATCGATTTAGCTGGTGCTAGAATACACATTTGAAACCAAGTATGCCTTCACATGTTAGTGTGAGTTATGTAATGAAAGCTGAATATTTATGTAAAGTATAGTGATATATTCCAACGATAGTGATATATAATGTAGGCAGAATATATAATTTTCAATTAACTTTTTCCTATAAATCAAACATTTTATTTGCTTTTTAAACGTATAGCATTTAATCTAATACAGTTGGCCAGCCACTTTATACTTGTTGGAACTAATGTACCATTGCTTTCTTCGTAAGATCCTATGTATAATTTATGCATTTTAAGAATTTATAATAATATAAATATCCGACATAAAGCAACAAAATTCACGTATGTACTTGTACATGTAATATACATACAGTATTACATGGCTACATTTTCCATACAGTAGTGCAATTGCAGTATATTCATGCAATTGCCCGTATAAGCATTCCAATATTTACGTAACTTACTGTAATAATTCTTACTGTTTTGGCAATTCAGTTAAGTGGACGGAAATAATAATAAAAATATATACAATAATAATAAACGAAAACAAAATTGCATAACACCGCCTTCACTATCATTACTCCATTTATCAAAAACTGCCTTCATTATATCATTAACTTCACACGAAGCATATTGTATATGACAATCAAGCGTTTTCTTATCAGGCTGCGCAGTTTGGAAATTTACAATAACTATAACAAACAAACACCATTAATATAAAAACCAGAAACATAAAGGAAAACTTGAAAAACTTGTAGATACTGTACAGAAATTGGAATATATATATATATATTTAGTTTACTTTTTTTTCAATACTGTATTCATTAAAATTATAAATATCGTAACTGATTTGTGAAACTCATAATTAAGAGACCACCTCTATAAAAGAACATGCAAAATATCCTTGTAAAGTGAACCATTTCGAAACACATGATACAGTATCAACTCAATGACCTTTGAAACCTTTTGTAAACTCTATAAAGTAAGCATTTATACGTTCATGCATTTTCTTTTTTAAAACTTTCTTTTGGTAACATTACATGGAACAAGAAAAGTTTTCACGTTTATTTGTAATCAAGCGTTCGTTTCTGTTAGAGCTTTTTTTTTCAAAACGTCTTATCTCCACTTTTGGTCATTATGTAGTTAAGAGGCACTGTTGTTAACTATCTGTGCATCGCTGATTCCAAATATGTTATTTTCAAGACTTATTATTTCCTACTAAAAGCACTGTCCAAAACCACGTTTATAAAGTAAAGTCTATGGTCAAATAAATAAGTTTGTTTGGTTTTGTTTTGTTAATTTATATACAGTACCGTATTGTGCATGTTTCAGAACACTTGGGCACTTAACAACAAAATTTGTTGCCTTCTATTCAAAGTAACTTCTTCAATAGAAAGTTCAATCTTCATTTAATGAGGATCGAACTTTCCATTAAAAAAGTCAAGAATTAAAAATTGTTAATAACCCATATTTATAGAGCCAAGATTCGTACTCCACCAGATTGGGATGGAGTACACACTGTTCTATATAGTATTTGGTTTATTTTCACAAAAAGTATTTTGTCAATATATAGGCCTACATATATCTGCTCAACCCTCCTCATTGGGTTTTGTTTTTTGTTTTTTGCTATTGCTGTAGGAAGAGTCCAAGTAAGAAACATGTAAGCTTATTTTATTAAAAAGAAGGGACAAACTTTAAAAGCAATAATTAAACTGCAAACATTTTATGTTTGAATGTATTCTCCTAGATGAAATACAACTTACTCCAATATAAACTGACTTTAGTTAACAACAACTTTTTGATGGCGGAACAACATGAATACTCGTTCAAAGTGAACCGAGTTGGGTTTGTTTTTTTTCAGTTGGAATGTCAATGAGTCACGATTTGAATTCCTAGTGAAGTAACTTTCGAGATAGTAGTCCAATCGACTACGGTTGTTAGATGATAATTAATGATTATCACCTACTGTATATCACCTGATGAAATCGTAATAATATTTGTAGTGTTTAGAGCGAGATTTATAATGGTAATAAGAATTGTACTTTTTCAAAAACGGAATCACTGTATTAACGCCATTCCGTGGGAAAATTACAAGCAACCCGAGTGGTACATTTATTGTACAACGATGATAAGATAATGATCAAGTACTGTAACTAAGTTGTACATTTCTTGTAGTAGGCTACATCCACTATAATGATAAGATAAATGGGCACATCAACCACTCACCTGAAGCATCGACTTTCGTTCCCATGTGGACGACGATGATCCTTCGCCTAAACTTAAGCGTTTCTTGTGACCACTTTGATACTCCAGCTGGTTAAACAGCAAGTCACACTGCGAATAACTAGCACTTGACACGCACGAGCTTTTTTCGTTCCTGGGTGGTGGCAGTGCGTCGGTTATCGAAGTTTTATCAAGATCGTCGACGAAGGTGAACACGTTCCTGTTGCTAGTGAGTTGCCACAAGTCGTCGAGCGAGGACGACCTTTGCATCGGTAACGACAGTCGTTTGATAGGTTTCTCCGGAAGGTCGTCAATGACATCATCGTCTCCAGTCAACCACGCAGGAGCAACGAGAGACGAAAGATGTTGGTCGATGGAATCATTCCAATCGGCGAACACGATATTGTGAGGAGGTTGCCGAGTAGTGGAACCAAGTTCTTTTGTCTTTGTAGTTATTGATGGAGGAGGAAGTGGACGTGAAGGAGGAATGACAATATCTTCCTCATATTCGACATCGTCTTCTTCTCCTTCCATCAATACATTATTGTCGATGTTTTCGAAGAGTATCAAAAGGTCCGAACGGGTCAGTTGTAAGTGACGTAACAACTCGCTCGGTGTGCGGTTCGTTTGTTCCTTGTTGTTGAAGTTCATGCGTTTGATGTACTTTTCGCGGGAAACGCCGGGTTCGTGCGTTGTCGTCGTTGTTTCCGTAGCACTTTTTTGCGACGGTTGCGTTTTTTCGTCGGCCGTTGTCTTTTTATTGTTGTTGTTGTTGGCGATCGATTCCATTGGAATGCCCGATGACGAAAGACATTCCACAGGGAGGATAAAGCTATTAGATCCCTCGTCTCCCCTGTCGACAATGGACTGTTCCAGCGTGGGTGAGTGGCACGCTTCTCTTTCGTCAACGGCGCGGAAACATGGACCCAGGTCGTCCATCAACGTAATTTCTCCCGCTTCCAGCTCGCGAATAGACTCTTCCAACCATTTATCCAATGCCTGTTGGTGGTTCTTTGCCGCTAACTTTTCGCGCTCCTCTTCGTCAACAACAACTTCACCAACCACTTTTGGCGGCCCGGAAACGTGGATGACGCTCGACGTCCCGTCCGTGGAATTGCCATCCCACCCCCAACGTCCCGACGTTTCCGAGCGCGATTCCTCGCTTCTCAGGTCGTCCGAAGTTTCCTCCGCAATAGTTTCGAGATAAAGATAAGTGCTAGGATGGACAACCTGTTGACAAAGTTCCTCATCAACAGCAACTACAGGATCCTCCTCGTCCGGCGGTAAATGCATCAGCAGCAACTGTTGATTCGAGACGCTCATGGCCACCGGCAACGTACCTGTGGTCACAGAGAAACTGGCAACTTGCTCCCCAACTTCTTTATCATCATCGTCGTCGTCTTCTTCGCTTCCTCCATCGTAGGTAGGGTTACAATAAGCGGACACATCACCATAAGCTCGCACCTGACAAAATTCCGCACTGACAGTCATTGGTGGAGAACGCACCACCTCGTCCATGGCGGCGGACAACTCCTCAGGTGTAGAAGCAACACCACGCCAAGGTGCAACGTCGACGCTTTCGTTCAAGGCCCCCGAATGTGGACAACTGCTTCGGTTGCATTCCGCTAGGGTGGTGGGGGAGAGGGGTGAGGAGGAGTTTTGGTGGTGGTAGTAGACAAAGCATCGGCAAAGGAACCACGCCAACAAGGCGCTTAGCAAAGCCACTGACCAAAGCTGCCACGACGAGGATTCGGAGTAGTAGAGTATTCCCCCCAGGTGCAACGGAGTAGTCTCCCCGTTCTTCAGGTGCTGATGATGTTGTTCGTCGTGCTCCATCCGGTGCCTCGTCAGCCAATGAAGTGGCTGCTATGTATGCTATGTCCCGAGTGAGAGAGTAATTATTACACGCTCATGTGAATCAGAAGCATCGTTCACGGTAGTCCTCGGAATAGTGCGAACTGATGATGATGATGATGGTTCGACTTCCCTTTCATGAATTGTTTGTATTTCCTTCCTATGCGAGGATAATGATGATGTTGATGTTACGGGACAGCAAATGCGAAAGTCGTGCTACAGTATACGAACGGAAAAGATGTCCGTATAAATAGACGAGAAAATTCTCATTGTCGTCAATACAATACATAGTATATAAATATATAAAAAATAATGCTGTGAACGGATTCATAAATGCATTTATTACCAAGTCTATTCACGAGAAACTTTATGAAATATGAATAAAATGAATACTAGTTGTTTACATGTATACTAAAAGGGACACTGGTTTCCAAAAACAAAACAAACAAAAAGACAATGCACAAAAATGGTGTAGTCTACTAGAAAGCTACAGTTTTATATTACAACAATCAACAAATTCTCATTACTAAAGGAAGGTAATTTTCTTTTGAGAAACTAAATCGAACACAACCGGACCCTAAAGTATTATGAACATAAAATAAGAAACCTGTAAAACTGAAGTAGGGACGTCAGATTACCAATTCCAACATCTCGTGTCTTGTAGGTACAAATTCCAATCTACTAGCGCGAGTTTTAACATACCCAACGGCAAATTCTCGTCGTGCCCTCTTTTAATTCGAAAGAAACATTTCAGATAATAAGTGGCTTTAACATCGACAGGCAGTATATTTCTCTGGAGATTAAACTTGAGAGTTGTCTTACCGCTAATTTGACGTCGTCTTATTTGATAATTTTATAAATACGTTATGTCGAGTGGTTTGACAGTTCGTTTGACAGAATGGATATTACAACTGGATTTTCAATTTTGTCTATTATGCTTGGAATGAATATTGTAATAACTAAGTTATTGGTGCAATCTTTGAACTAATGATTCTGAACCTTTCACCTAATATTTCAACAACTTATAGCACGATTTTGATTTATAACACCCCACTAAAGTATTATAACAGGGTGTTACAAAAATTACTTGATATTTTATTTTAATGAAATATGCTATAAATTTAAGAAAAATGACTTAGTTGCTGGTTTATTTCATTATACATAAACAAAAGTTTATTTTTCTTAATAAAGCGTAATTTTGTATAATTAAAATGAGGTGGCAGTGCAGGAGATGAGTCCTGAAATTATTCAAAATGTGTTTCTCAATGCAAGAATTTTATTTGAAAGTTGCAGGGAGATTGACAGGATATGTTGAAAGGGTTGATTGAGCCGTCCACAGGCCAGAGTGATTTGAGTCCGCTTTTTGTCCTTTTCAAATTTTAATGCCAAATCACTTCATTGATAGAAGCTACTGGCTTCCTGTTTTGCCGAATGCAAACGACCAATTAGCGCCTGCTCAGTTTGAAGACATTTCCCCCTTTAATTTTATGTCTTCTCTCTTGCTTTCGGCGAAACAGGAATTCCTGTTTCGCCGAAAAACGGAGCAGGTGTTAATTGGTTCTTTGCATTCGGTGACACAGCATGCACCTGATATGTAATAAATAACTAGAGGTTCTGCGCTCGAATGGCGCTGAGGCAATAACCGGAAACTGCTTTTTCACGGGCTTTGTGCGTGGAATTATAGTAGTAAGTCCTGCAGTGAGACATAATATAGGGAGAGATGATATATTCTGCGATGTTGGTTTAAAATAAAGATTTTATATGTACAGTCGAACCTCGTTAAACGGCCCTCTTCGCTACGATAGTACACAAAACAAAACTTATCCCAACACTTTGTACGGTATGTTAAATTCCCGCGATAAAACGCCACTCCGCTTTCCGCCACATCTTTTTAGGGCTCTTTGTATGGAAAATCGTTAATTTAAATAGCAGAACATTTTTAGAGTCTTCTTGTCAAGAAAATCAGTCGGTTAGCGATAGGTGACATTTTAAACAGAGATGGCTTGGATTGAAAGTATTTTTCTGATATTGTATATTGTATACATACATATTTTTTCCCTCAGTTTGATCAGCAAAGGAATAGGAACCGCTATCAATACAATATCTTTACTCACTGGAATAATTTGCCCTATCGATTAAGAAAATATGCATCGACTTCAACTTTTCATGAGAGAAATTTGCTTAAGAAGTTTGATGGTTTACTTTACACGTATATATTGTTAATGTAAGTTTAAATGGTATAATAATGGATGAGAGTCTTTGGTTTATTGGTTTTGTATTGTTTTGTTTTGGTCTTAATTTTGATGGTGTGTTTTGTTATTGATGGGTTCTGGGTACATGAACATTTTGTTTCATTGATATCACTCATGTTGTCTAATTTTGTTCTTACTCTTTTCTTTTTTGTTGTACCTGGTACTGTTGGTCACTTTGACTGTTTTAAAACTAAATAAAATAAAAATATCTTCTTCATAAAATTTAACTTCATGAAATGTGTGCATTGCAAAGATGTTTTTAACAATTCAATCATGAGCATAAAAAATAGCTCAATTAGCTTAGCCCCCTTTAAACTGCCACCAACGCTCACTGCCACTCTTTTGTCCAGTACCGAGGGTGGCGGTTTAACGAGTTTCGACTGTTTTTCAATGTACAATGAATTTTATTTTATCGATTATCTTCATTTTTTGTTTTTGTGGACTCAATCACTTTGGCAATTGAGCAGCTCAAAGTTTTGAATTATTTGTTTCGATTTATTTATAAATTGGTTTTTATTGTTTATCAATAAAATAAACTTAAAATAATCATATACTTTAGTCGTTTGTCTTAAATTCAACCAATTTTGTTGAAATAATTAATTCTGGGACACCCTGTATAAGAGAAACATTTTTATAACTAATTTTTCTTTCAAGATTGATAAATTGGTTTGTTAATTAAAGCAATGTTAGTTTTTTGCATATAAATATTAAAAAAAAAACACCTAAAAGTTTACTCCACTTAATACTTGACAATATAATTTACTAGATGGGTTTCCCGTGCAAAAGCACGGAACGTCAAAACAATAAGTTTTGACGTTCTTTTTTCAATTCGCCGTCCATCGGGAAAAGTTGGGTTACTCCAGTGCCGATCGACTACTAACGCCTATCTCTGTCGACTACTCACGCCTAGCTCTTTGTTTCTTTCGCACATTTATTTTTCCCGCAATGCAATGTGCTACCGTCGGGAAGCGCGTGCGCAGTGCAAATGCGCTACAGGCTCATGCAACGCCTTGGAGCGTCAGAAAGCTTTCTGGGAGCGTTACAGAAAGTGTGTTTTATATAAAGAGATATATGAATCTATCAACATTTCATTTGTTTCTGCATTGCTCTTTTCCTTTGATTCCAAAACCTTCCAACCATAAAAGTTTACAATAAATATCAATGAATTTACTGGTGATTAAATTATTCGGTATAAAATACTAGAATCGATACAACGCAAAATTTAGTTGTAATAAAATATTGTATATAAGCGTAATAAGAACCGACAATACAAAAAACTCGAATGACATAAATAAAATACATAAATAAAAGCAAAATAATTATTCAAATAAAATTTCTGGATGATGAGTTGTTATCTTTTCCCCCAACAAAATGTTCAAGGTGCTGACCATTTGTTAACTGAATCATTCAATTTTCAAGAATTTTCCTTAAATTTGCCTGATTCATATGATATCATGACCACTTGTGTGACTTAATGTGCCACCACTACATTTCCATGACTTCAATGATTTAATTGCTGGTAACATACCAGTATAAAAAATCTGTAATATCAACATTTTTGCTCACATTGATAAGACTTTCCAGCATAAAATACCATTGATTATTCCACTATAAATTGTGGTTTTTTTATTGTTCAACATTTGAAAATGATCCGAATTCTTTGGCTGGTTGTCTTTTCGACATTGGTGTCGCAAAGCCTGACAGAGCCTGTTTGTCAAGGTCTGAATGCACCAACTTCTGTTGAAACCGCAGTAGAGGTATGAATAAACTATGGTATAATTATGATCATTTAGATATCTTAAAAATTCATTTTTTTAGGGTTTACCTGTACGGACTCTATTGTTTTTGCTTTTGCTGAAATGGTGTGTTTGTGTGTTAAAGCCCTGTAGTTTGTGAACTACTAAACTAAATAATTTTTACCTAACATTTTTTTAATCTCTTTTGTTTAACTTATTCTGAGGGTGAAATGGCTCAACATCTTTGAGCTGTTTTTTCCGGTACTTTCCCGGTGACTTACAATACTGAAATTTTGAACTTAGACTAGAGCTGGTAGACATTTTGTTGTATCAAATTTAGACGGGGCGGAGCAAAACAAAGCCAGTAGTTAAACGTAGTTAAACGACAAATACCAATAACACAAATATGTCAAATAGTTTGTGAGTATTGACTGATTTCAAACGATGATGGCTCCTTCAATGCGCGAATGATACCCACACTTGACAATTATTTCAGTTTAATTTTAATCCGCAGCACAGCTTCATTAATTTGTTCAAATAAAATCTGCTCCGTCTTGATTTCTTGCATTCGCATAGCAATAGCTGTCAATTAAATTACATAGTGCATCTTTATATCACAAGCCTGTCATTTAGATCACACAGTCGGTATTGGCATATGGAGATCTTCTGGGTAGATAAGTCAATTTCCTGATTCTTTACCTTTATGACAATATCTTAGACAACCTTTACAATCAGCAATATTGCCTCCTCGTGGCGACGGATGTATCCAAAGCCTTTGACACGGTTCCGCATCAATATATTATTAATCGTTATAGTAATAGTCTATCACCCTAGTACTAATGCACAATAATTTACTGCAAAGCTAATTTATTTTGTACGTAGATGAAGGAGAAAAACTACGCTTGGTTCAACTCAAAAATCGAGTATACAAATCCTGATTATTCCTCTATCGTCATGTTGTATTATGAGTGTGCCAGTTTAGCTTATAATGGCAGTTTGACCGTTTTTGCTGACATCAAATCCCCACCCAACGAGTGAGTAGTTCTTGGAAAGTAACTCGTAGAATATCAAAATAGAATGAAAAAATAAACATTATCCTGCCAATTTTAGTAACTAGTTTCATGTTTGTTTTTAGTTCCAACAGGTACAGTTATAAAACATTTGATTTTAAACCCGTTCCTGGACTTATAGAAACCGTTCCAATTCATCTAGGTAAGAAATGTATCTTGGTCTGGAATCATGTCAGACAATCTATCTAAACTATGTTTTTCACTAAAAAATATTTATAGTTTTTACCATTCGTTAATTTATCTAATTCAACGAAAATTATTAAGAAATTTGAGAATTGTCAATTAGAGACAAATTTGCGTTTTTCCAAGAAAATGATGTGAAAAATTGTTTGTGTTGTCTAAAAAAATCGTGACATTTAAATGCTACAGGTACCTCACCAGCAGAGTTTCTAGTAGAAATTAAGTTTGATAAACAAGGAATTGAAATACTTTCTAGTTGCTTTAAAGGAGATTCGGCCACAAGTAACACATTTCACTACTTTTCAGTAGCTATAATATAATTCACTCAAATAATAAAAGGAACTGTTGTACCTGTTGGTACAGCTGTCCAATCTACTTTTGGCGCTACTCGTTAGTACTTGGGTTAAGAAGGAGATAGGTTTGATAAGCAGACAAACCTGACTTAACCTAATCTAACTTAATCTAATCCCCTCTCCCAAACTCATATCCAAGTCCCAGCGAGTAGCGCCAAAAGCAGGTCGGGCAGTTAATCTAACAGTGCCAAAAAATAAACAGATTCTGCTCCTAAAAGCAGTTTTAACTAACAACCAACATCAGTACTGTACTAGTACAGGGTGTTTCACTTGTTGACGCTACACCCCGCTTTTTCCTTATAACTTTTTAAACTAGGTGACCTAATTCAGTGAAATTTGACACGGAAATACTTCAGTGCATGAAAAGCATGATAATCTCGCAGCAAATGTTGAAAGTGGTCACCATTAGCATCAAGATATGCCTTTCTATGTTGTGAAAGGCATTTACCAGCACGTTTGGAGTCACAGCATGGCCACGTATAAAGAAATTTGGTGGGGTAAAGTCAGAAGACAAACGATCTAATAATGTGTTGCCGAGATAAAGCTTGTCTTGATGCTGACACCGATTACTTTCAACACTTGTTGTGATATTATGCTTTTCTTACACGACGGTATTTCCGTGTCAAATTTCACTGAATCACATCTATTAGTTCAAAAGTCGGAAACGACAGAAAGAGAAACACCCTGTATAATCTTGTATGTTCGATATTGACATATATTGTTTATGTCTCAGCACCAGCAACATGGACCAAAGACACACCCGTTGGAACTGACTTTCCATTCACTTTTACTAACCAAAACACATTGAGATTTCAAACGGATAAATGTATGGAACCAACGAAACTACAACACTAAAATGAATACTCCGTCATTGTATGTTTGATAACCACAGTTGACTTAATGATTATTTAAAAATATATATATTTAAAAAAATACATAATGTGCTAGTTAATTGAATTATTTGTTAGGTTTGTATTTTGTTAGAATGGATCACTTAAGTTAAATAAACAACTCAGCAACTAACATGTCCAAAACATGTTCTATTTTGTTAAAAAATATTGAACTAAAACATAGCTAAACTCAAGCTAAACTCACACGGCACGCGTGGGAGGCAAACTTTTACCATCTAGTGTACCGTAGGTCGATACGCTACCCACTAGGTCACTGCAAGTTATAAGGGAAACACGAAGGACAACAGCGAGTGAAACACCCTGTAGTTCATCGTTGGCGTTAGTGTAATGTTGTTGCTGGTGAGCAACAAGTTGAAAACTATGTTATTGTTAAGTTAGAAACTAATTACATGTTTTTCAAAAAACGATGTAATTCACAAAATTTTACAATGGGTGATTCACAAAATGATGCAGTTTGTTCTCCGATATATATTAAGGTGCGTCTCAAAAGTATGTTCCCTTCCCACATATGCGGATTTGGAAATGTTGGTATGTTGGTATTACTTTTTTATATGGTTGTACTATTAACACATGATTTTAGACAGATATTTATCAAGTTTGAAAGCAATATGTTTATTTTCATGGTTTTATGCAAAAAAGTTGAAAAAAACAACATTTTTCATAAGTATATTCCTTGATTACCATGATAAACACAAGTTAACATTACATTTGCTTATAAAGCCTAGTGTTCATTAATTATCGACCAATTTCATGTCCATTGTTGTGAATAACATCAAACACACGATTTGACATAGAATTTACCAACTTCTGTAATGTTGATGGTGGTAAAGTTTGTTATGCACGCAAAATTGTAGTTTTCAGCTCTCCAACATTCGAAAATTGTCGACATTCTGCATAAACTTCTCTGGACAGTATTCCCCACATCACATGTTCTTAATAGGATTGAAATCTGGACTTCGAGGTGACCACTTCATTACATTAACATTTCTTTGCTCAAACCACTGTTTGGTGGACCCTGGTGCATGGATGAAGGCATTGTCTTGTTGGAAGACAAACGATTGCCCTCAAACACGATGTGCAAAAGGTAACAGTTACAATTCCAGTGTGTTCTGGTAGTTTTGAGACTTCTGGCGTCCAGAAATAAATGCCAACTCGGAGGTATCATTAGCATAAAACTCACCCCACACCATTACAGATCCACCACCTTGCTGACGACTGAAGAACTCCATCTTTACGTGCCGAATATCATGCCAAAAACATGCCCAACCGTTTGGGCCGTCCAAATTCCTTTTCTTTTCGTCACTGAAGATGACTGAATTCCATTCTGCTGTCCATGTTATGTGGTCACGGGCCCACTGCAATCGAGCTGCGACATGCTTAGGGGGTTTTATGGCTATTTTCACATAGCTAACATGAGAGAATGCCTGTAGTCGACGATGAACAGTTGACGAGGACACATTTTCGCCAATTGCAGAAGCTATTGTGCGCACAGACATGTCAGACCATCATGTGTTAATAGTACAGCCATATTGAAAAGTAATACTAACAGCCCAACATTTTCAAATCCGCATATGTGGGAAAAGAATATACTTTGGGATGCTTACAGATTTTATTGCCATGGATGCAAAAATTATCAGCATACATTCTCGTATAAAAATGTCACATTATTCGGTTCTTTCATAACCAGCTGTTTTGCAAACAGCAGGTTGACTTTGAAACGGCTCTGAAAAATAACAAAAAATCAAAGGATAATTTTTAGTAATGTGCAAAATAATTGCAAATTTTAATTTCCGTTTGTAAAATTTATAGAATTTAATGTACACCAATTTATTTGCAGTTTCATTACATTTTTGAAAATAAGAAGTCTTTCAGGTACTGACATTTTTTCGGGTTTGCTGGGATGTAGGCCTACCGTTGAAGTTGTCTAGTTAACCGAGTGGACTAAAAGCTTTTTCTGTAACGATGAAGCCACGTTAAATTGATGATATACCAAAATTAAAAGATTTTAAATTTAAATTGTTTAACTACTCGAAGTATATAGACTATTATAAACCACAAGTTACCGTCCATTCGATCATTTTAGTTTCGATGCAAGCATTCACTTCGACAGGATCACGAAGTCCCTGAAACGGAGAATCAGTGCTTTCACTTTCTTATACAAGAGCCTGTAACTTGAAACTTCGATGTATTGAAGTTTTGATCGAAATTACAAGTTACGTGCCTCCAATAATTTCAAATTCAATGATTTATTATTTGATTTTTTTTTAAATGACAGTACTTTAATAAAAACGGAACACGTTATTATACCTGCTGCAAACACTCATGTTTCAGTAATCCATGCTTTGCAAAAGAAAAACAAGTACATCAAAAATTATATTTAAGCATACTTTTTATATACTATTATGTACAGATATACTGTATACTACATAATGCAATGAATCCATTTTTGATTTCTGCATGTTTCGATTTATGCGAATTGAAAATTTATGCAATCTTTAATTAATTCGTTATTCAATTTATGCGTGTTTTGAGTAATTTCATTTTTGATTTCTGCACGTTTTGATTTATATATGCGATTTGCTTTTACACTGTACTTGTGCGGTTTTGATTTATGCGAAGGACTTAGGGGTTTTTTGTTTTATGAGTTTTGGTGCATTGGGCTATCCTATTTAATGAAAGAACACGACTTTCCTTCACCTCCTTTTCCTACTACTACTACTACTACTACTACTACTACTACTACTACTACTACTACTACTACTACTACTCTCCACCAGTTATCGAAAGAATTTTCTAGAACTTTCTAGAAACTTCTGCTGTGTAGCAGTGTCACTGTGTTTTCACTAGCGCCACCTCACTGTGTGTGAAAATGCCAAAACTCATATCGAAATCGAAACTCTAACTGTAACGAATATTGCAAGCAATATGAGTCATTTTCACTTATATGAGACACTTTTCCGTCATTTTTGACGAGCTATTTACTAGTATAGTTTATTCTAATAAACGACTCGTTCTATTCTCAGTAAGAGTATAAAGATTAAAAAATGAAAGAGTATTATGTCAATAGTAATGGAGTAAACATTTGTATTGCATAATTTTAGTTTATTCCCTGTCATTAATGACGAGCATTCAGCTAGTGAACAAGTATTATTGTTTAATAGAATTAAGGAAAGTATACACTATACAGTAAGTGGAGTATGTATATATATCTTACCAACCATCTTCCTTGCACCGTGTCCAAAGAGCTGGACAGGAGTAAGAAAAAACAAATGAAAACCAACGACTTCATTTAATGATGTTCACAGTGAAAATGAAACATCGTCCGCTTTATCTTCATCTCGTTGCGAATAATAACACCCACGTCAGTGAGATTCGTCCACAACTGTTCAATGATAGTTGGGTTATTGTCCAGCAGCTGGAACATTTTCTATTCAACCGAGATCGAGAACAAGATACGAGTATTTTTCAACTCCGAATACAGGCCTCTAGTTTATATGTTAAATATCACCAATATGAAGTTTTCGAGTTTTGTTCTCGTTAGTTTGTTACTGTTGTCTATCCCAATGGACACGGTTCACGGACATTGGCTGGTAAGTTTAAAAGTACTGCTAGATAATCGAAGGGTCTGTTGTGTTTAAGTAGCATTTTTTTGTCAATAATGACTTAAAAGCATTTTCGAATACGTTAGTTGCAATTCCCTACATTTCTAACGCGTAATCTTGAGCGTGCAAAGATATGAGTGCGAAAAGTGTGAAGTAGCCGTAGACAGCAAGAACAAGTTCCAATTTTTTAAACGCTTTTATCTCGAATTGTAAAAATGTTACTTAACACCCTTTTACATCAGGCCCTTCAATTTGATACTGTGCCATATTGATTTTATGTTTAAATAATGTAACAAAAATTATCCAAATTTATTTCGTTTTTCTTCTCCAAAGCATGGAATGTTGAAATACGAGTGTCTTAAAGAGGTGAGAAAACCATTATTTTCATATTAGGCTATGAATATTATTCAATTTTGCGTTTTTATCTCGTATCTGATGTTACGATACCTGTTTAGTAAAAAAATTTTTTTTTTATAGGGACTCAAAGATCCAATTGAAATCAAGGCTTGCATTCATACTAAAAAAATTGTGTGGGACGTAAGTTAAAAATCGATTCCACAACATTATAATAATCAATCAATTTTCAATA
>JAQIWH010004700.1:0-16308 GCA_034695005.1 Cryptops parisi
AGCGAGTAACGCAGAGAGAGTTAGAGAGAGAAAGAGCAAAGACCTGAGATAAAGATCTAAAAGCCAAAAGACTAACTATTACCATTGATTTGTGTATTAACTTTGACAATTGACTTACTGTAAATATATATACTCAAACTTGTGTGTATGCGTTCATTTATTCAATCATCGTGACACGCCCAGAGACAGAGAGAGAGAGAAACTTACACTATTCATGACATTTGTCAATTTTTCATAACCTTCCATGTTCCATGCATACTTTTAATATATTGTGCAATTGCAACTGAAGCTGATTAAAAGTTTCCAAATAAGAGTTCAATGTAAGGCTGACACAAAAACATTCATGTCAAATCACAATAGGTTCTAAATGTACTATATTTCATTTACAAGTAGTATATATTAAAAGAAATTGACATTTTAAATTACATTATTCATAGGATGTTTTGTTTATTTTCAGAAAAAATTTGCAATCCTTTTGAACTCCCACCCTCAGGATATGATTGCTTAGATCCTGGATGCGAAGAAGGAAAAGTTTGCAAAATTGTAGGATTGGAAAACGAAATCTGTTGTCCTTACAAGATCAATCGCATAATAATCACCTGCTGCCTAAAAGAATTGAGCTACTCCAAAGGTAGCAAGTTCTCTTTGTGTTAACATGTAAGGTCCGTCTTAAAGTTTTTTGCCGACACATTTTCAAGCTAACAACCACACATGTAAATCATGTGAAATGTCTCATAGATTTCATGCTATATTCAAGTCAGGAAGTCATGCTAGTCAAGTCATGAGGCGAAGGTAGGTATTTGATTTTGAGAGGCGCACCAACTGCCTGAAGGCTTGTCATATGGCACCCACAGAAACATATAACCTAAACAGCACACTAGATAAGTTGATCAAGACCCGGTAGATTTAAAAACCTAAAAACACAATGGATAGTACTAGCATGGTACCCCAGTACTTCCATGAGGCTACTGAGGCTATGGTACTTTCATGAGGCGAATGTTCTTTTGCCATAACCACTGTAAGGTCAATCTTCAGACACAAATTGGTGCTTTCAGCTGTTAAAAGGTCCAGTGTTCACCACTAATCTGCATTCCACGAGGAAAAAGTACTCTTCTAAAGTTGGCTAATAGTCCTCTAAATTTCTGTCATCCCATAACATTTAATGTCCATCATGCAATCCATCCCATCAAACCACACTCCAAACCTTTCCCAACCATGGATGATCCATCCCCATGTCAAGATCAATGTTGACAACCGAAAAGCATGCGCTTTGCTTTCCGCAAATTGTGCCAGTACAGTAGCAGGCAAAATCATCTGAGTCATTCAAATTAGAGTTTTCATTCAGGTTTTCATTGCATGATGTGGCAAACTCACGTTAATCACATGCATTTATTTTGATGTTAAAGATAGTGTTTTGGTCATTTTTGCAAATATTACGTAGTGATACGTTTGAGTATGATGATGCTTAGTCAACTTTGACACCTTCCCACCAAGTTCATCCGAAATTTGCCGCACTAACATGTCTGGTGTCCTGGCTATCTGTACAATCCTTTAGTCTGTCCGAAACTTTGGAGGTTTTGGATTTCCAGCTGAGGTGTTGGGTGCCATTTTTTGCCCCTGTTCATTATTTATCTAATTCTTTGAAGTGTTATTCACAATGTTTGACAATTTCTGTAATAGACATGCCTTTGGTTGTCAATCACCAAATGATTATTTCTCAATCACACAAAAAGTCTCTATTCCCAGGCATGGTCGATCTTAATCGCTTCCAACCATGGACTGAGGTTACTTAATTCGTTTATCTATGCATATAGTGCATTGCATTTGCATATGAATATTAGAATCATCCAATAATTTCTTATCTGTAATCAGGTAAAAGGATGGAAACATATTTATGAGACAGGGCAATTCCACAGAATTGAGTATAATTACCAAAAATATGGTTGTTTTGATTTCCAATTTGTGCAGTATTCTTTCTTTTTTATGGGAGCAGATATATATGCACATAAAATTTGACATGATTTACATGTGTGGTTGGTAGCTTCAAATATTTGTCAGAAACAAAATTTTGAGACAGACCTTATTTCATTCGTGTTGTAATAATCTATATTTACAAGCTGGCCGGGCACGTAGCCAGGGTATGAGAGCTAAGGAGGCTGAAGCCCCCACCAAAATCTTATGATTTTTCAAACACGTATATTGCTAAAGACAATTAAGTTTTGAAAATACTGTGTCAGACATCGGGAGTAGTGTAATGCCAAGTAACATGTTATTTTAACTGGTTACCATTTTCGAGTAACAAAGTTACTTGTTACCGTTATGTGAAAAAATTAAGGAAATGAGTTACTTTATTGTTACCCGATAACAAGATTTGTAATCAGTCAGTGTTTTCAAACTAGTTACTTGAATTAAAATTTAAAAACTTCATAGCAGTCATTTTGACGTTTTTTAAAATGTGATAATTTCAAAACTAATTGAGCTACACACTTCTCCCTGTATAACTTTCCCTATTTTATGTTGTTCTAATGGAGTACCAAAAATGGCATGATATGCATATGGCATTCCGGAGATCTAAACAGATATACCTAAAGAGCCAGACCAGTCATTTTGACTGGTATGTAATGTATTGTTATGCATTTTCTCTCCAAACACTGGGAATTTCAGCCAGTTTTGTCTTGTTATCCCAGTGAATATTGCATTGAAGATTTCAACATGTTTGGACTCAAATGCACTATTAATTATGCGTGTAGAAAGCTCATTTTACTGTGTGATCTAGTGTGGCCGCTGGTATTCATGAGCAGTCAGCTAGATGGATATCTAATATGCATAGCCAAAATTCGTTAAACTTTTCATGTCAAAACAAAATAGGCATATATGTACTTTAATGATCTACACCTTTCGTGTAACATTCAATGAAACAGAGTAATTTAAGGCATAAGAAAAACCTAGCAGTCAAAATGACTGCCATGGGGCTTCTAAGTATTAGGTATTGTCTGGGGTTTCTAGTGTTAATACACAAGTAGCTCTGCTGGGAGGGTAGGAAGCATTGAAAGGTAACAATGGCATTCACTCATTTACAATGCATGGGCCTACAGTCGACACTTGTTTAAACCACCACCCTCCAATAAATCACTACTCTCTCTTTTCGCCACTAAAAAAAAACGACCAATGTATCATCTCACACATTAATCCGCTCTCTTCACATAAGATTGAAAGTAACTTGCAGTTACTTTTAAAGTAACTGTAATTAGTTACATTATTGTCTAAAGTAATGTAACTAGTAGTTGGTTACATTTTTGCCAAAATAATTGTAATGGTACCGGTAACTATTTACTTTTTAAAATGCAACTTTCTGATGTTTGAACAGTTTTAATAGGCAGGCATTGATAAATCGTTCAGTTGGTTATTACTTAGTAGATTGTTTGTTTTTTTCTTTGGTTGGGCCAACAGCCCCTCCAGAAAGAAAATCCTGGCTACGGACCTCAATCTGACATTACTCAAATTGGTCAATAGACAACAAATGCTTGGTCGTTGATATTCACAGATTTAGCAAATTAAGATATGGTGTCTATTAGTATTAACAAACATTACGAATATTTTTTAATTTTACGTTTCATCATGAAATAATTTTGTCTTCTCAAGTGCTAATTTGACTTCAACAACAGGTACGGTAAGCTTTTCTACTCTGTTTCTGTTTGTATGGAACATTCGAGCATTCCTATTTTAAAACTAATTATTTTTCATTGCTAGAATTTAAATACATTCAATTTTGACATTTCATCATTTTACAATAAGCAGTGTCAATTTGATAGAACAGGTAAACAGTCATTAACTGCTTCTCCTAATGTAATCATTAGCATTTGTTTGGAGTTGTATTTCAGATTTTGCTAATTCTGAACCGGGAAATCTCATTTTTATTTACAAACAGGCTGATAGCATGAAAATAAGTATCAAATTTTACTCTATATAAAGCAGTTGATTTTTTTTTGTTTTTTTTTAGTCTACCTTATAAATCTAAGCCCTATACTGTAATGCTACAAACAAAAATAATTTGTGAAATTATCATCATCATGACTACACGTCTTATATTAGTGACCACTTCTGGTGTTCATACGACAGGTAAGTCTATCAAAATTATTTCCACTCTAAAATAAAGCTAATTCAGATGTTTAAAAAAAATGCTCCATTTCACACTCAGTTTTTCCCTGTTATTAACATTATAAGCATGCATATACTGTAACTGTTGGGTGTAACGGATAAAGTGGTTAATCAATCCTTAAATGCCTATAATTCTCACATGGGATATTAAGAAAATTAGTTCCAAATCTCATAAGTAAAAACATACTAATGTCGCCAATCTCAGAATCATTAGAACCCCGTGAATAGTCTAGTAGGGTGGTCCCATACATAATGTAAAAGTTTCAAGTTATTTATTTATCTTCCTCCAACCCACCATTTGGTGATATGCCATATAGTGACCCTACAGACAAAATTTCTTGAAGATTGGACAATATTTAGGACTTGCTCAACCCTGTGGAATATTTGTGAATGACGTTTTTCGCGGTTTATTTAATAGGTTTTTGTGATTTTATGATTTTTTGGTCATTGCTTTCTTACTTACTGACCATATTTAACAGTTATGTTGTTAGGGGGCGTTCATAAATTACCTCTTAAGAATTGAGTAAGAATAAATTTTAAAATGTCATATAAATTGCAACTTAAAGAAAATTCACGCTGCTCAAAAAAACTGGCATGAAGTGAAGGGGGTTTTGAATAAACTATGCAACGTGATTTGGTATTGCAGATGATCTTGAAGCAAGTTTTAGACCCTTAAGGACAAGTGGACCACTATAGGTACTGTTACCTTATGGATTTGAAACAGATTTGTACAAAAGAAACAACCCCTATTTAGATAACTGTGTTTATGGTAAACGTTGTTTCAGTTGTTGTTATTATCAGAAACCTAACCTCAGCATTAAGTTAAAAACTGGCATACGAAATGAAGATAAAACTAAAGTAAGAAAAAATTCTTACCTTAGTTTTATCTTCTTTATGTATTTGAGGGTGGGGACGTTACGCTTCTGGAATGTCAGCTTTCCTCTGACATTCCTCTGGGTCAGCTTTTTCTTCTTCCCGTTTGTTCCACCCCCTATACATGTGGTGAGAAAACTGTAGAAGTGGTTAGGTTCACTCACACACTCACTGGGACACTCCTTTGGGGCAGTAAGAAGAGTGAAAGGAAACAACGGAGCTAAAAGAAGCAGCATGTCTAATCCAATCTGATTAAATTTAAATAATAAATAACTGTAACAAATGTTGTGAAGCAACATGAGTTAAAACAACGAATTGTATAATAATAACTTAAACTTTCCCGTCATTTTGACGAACAATATACTATAATTTGCAATGTGTGTATGGATTCTTTCTGCACATGCATAGGAGGGTCAGATTTTTTCTTTTTCCCTATATTTTTATTTTACCCCTAAACAAATAGTGAGACAAATAGTCACTCACACTGGGAAACTCCTTTTGAGCAGTGAAGGGTACTATAAAAAAACACTTGTGAAGAGTTAAGAAAGAGGGGTCTATTAATTCTGCTTCTTGATGCCCGTTTACATTATTCACTTTTTCGCGATCACGACAGAGTAACAAATGTCACGAAACAACTTGAGTTAACTCAATGCTTTCCCGTTATTATTGATGAGTAGTCCTCAGATTTGTATGAAGTTGCATGTTTTTTTTTGTTTATGGGCAGCTCCCTCAAAATTGGTGAAGATGTTATTCATTGTTGCACAAGTACAATGCTTGAATTTTATTTTGCATATTTCATATGTTAGTGCATACTTTGGCATATTTCAGGCTTTACTTCACATTTTAGCATTTACAGTATTTCCATAAAATTTCTATTTTAGTATTTATTTTCATAAAATTTCTATTATCAACCTAGGCTTTTTTTAAAAAAATATTTTTGGAATTTCATGCAACAAGAAATTCCAATTTTTACAACAAGAAAATAAAATGCTAAAGATAAAATGCTTTAAATTTTGGTGTTTTTGCAGGACACCTAGAAAAAAAATAGCATATTGTCATGTCTGATATTTGATCAGTTTTGTAATATTTTGCATGCATATTTTCGTGTTTTTAGTGCATATTTCAAGGGTTTTTAGTGCTTATTTTTCATTTTTTGGTACTGTTCCATTTATCTAGAGGCGTCGAAAAGGCACCGATGATGGCGTTGCAATCCGGACAACATCTATCGCTAGACGTATGTGACCGATCAACAAAACGAACGTTACATTAAATTAAATCGTTTGGCAGGCTACACCTGCCGATCAGGAATGATTCTCGCTATGACTTCGCTTTAACCACAATTACAAAAATTACAGTTTGTACAGCAAATCACTAGATACATTTAAAGGTGTTGATCGGTCACATACGCCTAGCGATGGATGTTGTCCGGATTGCAGCGCCATCAACTCTTGATAAACTGAAAAGAACCCATTTTTTAGTGCATATTAATCGATGTCTATTGATGAGTTATATACTAGCCAATTTTCGCCAAAATGGCAAGGGCTGTCTTATGACAGGCTTCATGCTAGTTTTATTCTCATTGTTTACATTCGTGTGAGGTACGAAAATTAACGCAAATTATTACACGTGTTTATTTAACTTATTAGGTGACGGCTTGTCAAGCCGTCACCTCATAGCCGTAGGTGACGGCTTCAACGGGTGCTAGAATTAATATTACCCATATTTGTAAATTTTTAATTGATTTGATTTTAATCTATGCCGTGCACTTTCGCTTGAGAGGAATCCTTTTTTACCCATTTTTTCTTAACTTTACTTGACAAGACACCATAATCTCAAATTCGCTTTCCGTATCCGTTTGAAAAAAGCTGTTCCCCTTACATGACTTACGGCAGTGTCTAAACACCTACTGGCACAAGGATTTGGAAATCAATATAGGAGATACCCTGATGATAATTATACATTCTAGAAGAAAACCTGAAGCCCAAATCTATGCTGCACTATCTGCTGATTGAATTTTATGCGACTAACCATGACATAGCCGGATTACTTTCAGCTGCCCATTGAATATTGCTGCCACTTCAGTAGCAATTTCGTTGACATTTGCTTCCACCGTTGTTTCCAGAAGGAAGCAATTTTGATCACCACGCTTAACGTGAAGTTTCACCATGATTTGTTAACTATATCATGGACAAGGACTCTTCAACACACTTCATGGCGCCATCATTGGAATTGGATTAGTTCCTATGGTTACGATCAAACATCAAAACACACGGTTGCTAAAATGTGGTACTAGTACTGAATCAGCAAAATGTAAGGTTCTGAGAAAACTGTACAAAAAAACAAACAAACCTGTCATGTTTAAACATTTCCTAAAAAATATTTGTTTAATCAATAAAACGAGTATATTTAATAGTGCAAAATTATTTTCGAGTGTAAATAACAAAATATGTAGTCGGCACCAAACTCGCTAGATGGCGCATCGAAATTTAAAAACGTAGGCAGGACAGTGCAAACGATTATTATTTATCTTTGAAATGAGAATGATTGTGCTTAGATTAAAGCTTTTTGAGTCGGAAATTGTATTTTTTTATTAATAAAACAAGCCTTTTAGAAATCCCAATTTATTCTATGTAAACAAAAATACCTAAATAAAAAAAAAAGGAAATTTTTTCTTTTGATTTTGCTTTACAACGCATTGTAGCAGACGATAACAGTTTCCTATTATTTATTGTAAAAGTTTTTGATTTTTTTTCATTGAAAATATTTTCGTTAAAAAATACTTGGCAAAATATGATTTCACGATTTTAAAATTTGAATTGTATGCACAACACTTTTGTTTTGTTTTTTGCCATTTATTTTTTATATAAAATAAAAATAAAAAACATAGGTTATAAAAAAATTTATAACATAAAAATTTTAAAAAATGTTTCAGAATGCTACGCTCAATGGTTGCTTGTTGCAAAATAGATAATTTTTATGTTTTATAAAAAATAAAGGGCAATAAAATAAAAAAGTATTGTGCATACAATACATACAATTTCAAATCCTATTATCTAACTTTAGCATACAATTAATTGAAATTTTATAAATAACTTTGACTTTGTCGTAAAAGTGTTTAATATATTTGAAAACCCACCCTTGGCTAACCAATGCACGATTTCTATTCACTTAAAACTTGCACAAAAAGCCAGGCTTTAATTGGACTCACCTGTGTGAAGTATGAAAAAAAATGAATGAACATTTGAAAGAAAAAAAAATTAAAATTATCTAGTAATTAAGTTGGTTTGATAAAAAAATGAAGTCAGAGTCGAGCCGCTACTTCTCGCGCAATGGATCTGGAATTCGGATCTGGATAGTATCCAGCGGAAAAAAACCAAGAGACCAAGTGAAGGAGTAGGGAGACCAAGTACCAGATCTAGATGGCAAAATCATCTTCTCAGAGTTTGCAAGAGGGTCTCTGTTAGGGATTGGCCCGGTATTTGTGCTGCAGCGAAAGATCGAAAGAACTGCAGGAAAGTCGTTCATGAGCTTACACACTGTGACCCTCATGAACAAAGTAGGCCCATCAATGACTGAATGAAAAATTAAAAATGAAAAGTAAAAAATAAATGCAGAGCTGACACTCATGCCTGAACCTGCTGCCCTTCAACCAGAACCTACCAACTGGGCTACTTAACCACACAGAAATAGGTCTACAGAAGTCATTAAATGTAACTATTACTGTATAAAGTAGGCATAAATTTAGACCCCCAAGACCGGTTTTGAAATGTTAATGAGCTGATACAGCCTGTTTTACGTAAGTATAAAAAATTTCTAAGCTATTGTAGTTTTTGAGAAGAATCTATCACAAAATTCAGCCAAATGCAGATTTTGGTCCAGCTAAAATAGAGACTTACTTTGCTTGTCTCAAAAAGAGAGACTTGCTTCGCTCGTCTCAATAATTTTTTTAGCTTAGATAATTCTTGCATATACAAAAGGTTCCTGGGTCAATTCAGCTGGGACGAGAATTTTTCAATGTTTGTTTTTTGTTACATACTACTCCAACCTTAAAGAACAAGTGTATACAAAAGAAGTAAATAGTGGTCATGACCCCCACACTACCTGGATATCACCTGATGCAAAATTATTTGATAAAATTTGAAAAAGGTTTTGAAGAATTTTCCAAATGCAACCAATAATTTGTCATTTATTTTGTAATTTATTTATATAATAAATGGTCTATATAGATATGTATCAATAAAAAAATGTAATATTAATTATGTATCGATTACTTTTGGTGACCCCCCCTTCCAACTTGTAGGTCTGTATCTTCACCTGAACCAGCTAAACCATTTTACTTATTCAATAATTTCATACAAATAAGCTATACTTCACAAAAGTCTTCGTACATGACTAGCATGAGTTGGATATGTTTCCAACATAATAAAAATAAATAAATACTAGAAAAAACACGTTTTTTCAAAATATCTAACCTTTCAAAATGCACTAAAAAGAAGAAATGTACTGTTTATAATATAAATATATGTAAAATAACTGCATCCATTTAGATATTTTACATATTGGGGATTGTAAGTTAAAAGTGGACGAAAATTATCCAGTTTTAATCTGCATTCCTACATCATTATAAAAACCATGAGAATGCAGTTATGTTCTATTTTTTAGTGCTTTTGAAAGGTCAATATTTTGAAAAAAAACACGTGTTTTTCCAGTATATATTTTTATGCTTTTAATGTTAACAAAATGTGTATTGTTCTTGCCTCTTATTTGCACATAAGTTTGCCATACCACTGACCACGGCCCCCAACATGGTGAGGGCTAGCAGGGCTGTAGCCCAAGGGCCAAGTGTTAAAGGGGTCCTGTGGCATGTCTGCATTGTTTCTAAAGTACAGTGGAGTGTGGACCCTCAAGATCCGAACGGTTCTACTTAAGAACAACTCGAGATTCAAACATACATTCGAGAAAATCTGGGTTTGAAATCTGACCAAAACTCGAATTGCAAACCAAGAATCAGATGCAGAGGCGGATTTATAGGTACTTGCAGTAAGCGCAAAAACAGGGCCCCCTGCAACTGGAAAGCCCCCAAATTCTAGTGAAAAATTTAACAAATAACATAAAAATCTACAAATGAAGATTGATTTTTAGGGGTCCCAATTTAAGTTAACCAATTTAATATAAGTTTTAGATGTTTTAGCAAAGAAAAGCTGTTTTTTTTTTTGTTCACAAATAATCAAACAAAAAATGAAACAACATTGCTCATTTAAAAAACAAACAACCAAATGCGTATAAGCTATGACATATATCGTTCGCAATATTGTTTTTTAATTGATTGCATATACTTAGTGACTCTCATGAGACTAAGACAAATCCATCAACTCCTCATTCATGAAAATCAACCTGTTGAGCCTGTAGAAAGAAACAGAGAATCATGCATACATACATACATGTATATCGTACGCAGGGCCATCTTATCTATTATGAACAAACCCACAAAAGGCCTACAAAGTTTTTGATAAATTTTTGATAAAAGAATAACTTTTGAAGTTGCTTTTTGATAATGTACAAAATTAAAAATTAAAAACTTATAAATAAATGTTGGTATATAATTATGGAATACTCAGTATAAAGTGGGAAAAAATTCTGGACAGAGGGCCCCCAATATAAAGGGCCTACAAAGGTTATAAAATAGCCCTGACCGTAAGTACACCCTTAACTCTTCTTGCGTTATGTATTAAAAACATAATTCTTCTTCTTGCGCAGTCAGGTAAAAAGCATTCTTTGCCCATTGTTTACAGTTTCTGTTAATAAAAAAAGGGATCTCAATACCGCTAATATATCATTGACTGGGGGCTCCCAAATACAACTGCACGTAGAGCCCCATGAACCATAAATCTGCCGTTGATCAGATTGGAGTTTGAAAAATAGTCAAAAACAAAAAAAATTGGATACGTTTCTTTCCAAAAAAAAATGAAGTGGTCGTAATGTTATTAACCACAACCTTCCACTAGTGGATTGCAAATGAAAAATTATGGTTTACTTTCCAGTGAACCACCTTCCAGTGAACAGCCTCTTACTACTATTATTGATATAATGATATTAGTCCTAAGATTTGTATAAAATTGCATATCAAGATATGCAGCATTTTAAAAATTTGTGGATTTGCATTAAAAGCATATAAACAGTTTAATGACTGTAATTATATTGTGCATAGGTTAGTGCATTTATAAAAATATGCATAGCCTATACATGCATATTTTAGGGGTTTCACTCATCAGTGTAGTGAATTTTGTTTTGGAAATATTTTTTCCAACAAATTATCATCCCATTATCATCTTTGTAAATGAAGAATCCTATATTTCCTATGAATAAGTTTTAGCATACTAGTCTCATTGTAATTCTTATCTGTATTGATTGGTGGTAGTCCAGGAAGATGCATTTCACTGGGAATGACGTTGCGATTCCTAAAGGCATTGACTCTGCAGGTAGTGTCACAGGTCTTGTCAAGGTCAAAAAAGACAACAACGATACAGTGGCATTAAAGAATGGCAGTCTGGAGGCAAGAGACAAGACGGTCAAACAACCATGGCGGTAGCCACACTGGAAGAGGGTAAAGAAGTGATGACTTTCCAACCACCACATCAAGCGTTTGTTTATCATGCATTTAAAAACCTTGCAAACACAGCTGGTGAGATCGATGGAGCGGTAGCTAAAGGGGAAGTGAGTCTTTCCTGTGTTTGGAAATTAATATAACAATGGCTTCATGCCCCCCTCCCCCTGAGGCAAAGAAAGGGGGAGGGGTGTTACCTTTACTCCATAAGGTGTTAAAGATGGAAAGGAAAGAGAGGGAAATGAAATGAGAAAGGTAACTCAGCATTAACGTGTGGATTTGGTTTAGACCAGAAGCAGAAGCGTGGGAAGTGTTCCAGGCAAAATGGAACTCCTCCAGGCTGATAGGAAAGTCACACTTGTCGAGGTGCAAAGAAGCAAACAGCAGCGGTAATGCCTCAGCGGAATGCTTAATAACCAGAAAGTGGGGGTCATAATTGTGACAGTGACAGCTGCTAATGTCTGCAAAGTGCTGGGCTAACATACGTTCTGAAAAAGGTACGCTTAGCAGCAAGAACAAGATGCAAGCGTTCACACAAACACGTTGAAAAATAAGAAAATTGGTGTAAGACGGCCATCGCTTGAAGTGGCACAGAACCAACGTGCATTCTCGGATTGTCATAGAAAGGTCATTTTTCCACAAAGGAACAGCGTCGCGGACTGGTTTAACAGAAGAAACAGGGATGGAGGCGTGAGCAGCAAAAAGGTCGGACTGTGAATGGAGCAGTACGAGGCATCGATTTTCGTGGCAGGAGATCATTTGTCCCATTCCACCAAACTAGTGAAACGGAGCCAGTTTGCCTTGCAAAGGCTCCAATGACAGGATTTGGGGGAGAAAGTTCCACCCTGATAAAAAAAAATAGAGAAAGAGTGGGTGATGATCCTTCCTGCATTAAGTCCAAGTGGACAGACCTTTCTACAACAGGAGCCAAAGCAGGACTACAAAAAGAAAGGTTTATCATGCTGCAAGTACAATGAAAGCTGAAAGATGGGTGGAAAATCTGTTGTTAAGTATACACATTCAGGGTAGACGTGAAACACTCCACAACATGATGACCTCACATTTTTAAACTCATTTAAAAATGTTTGGTCAGAGTCATGCTGTCAAAGTTAGGCAGATACCGACCCAGTGGCTGAATGGAACCTGAAAATAGTCTGGAAAATGATTTTTAATGGCCCAAAAGAGGGTCCAGTGGGCAAAGCCCCCTTGGACACAGGGGGACTCCTACAGCTGCTGAGAAGATTTTGGGATTTTCAATAAACAACAAGCTGTAGTAATTGCTACTTTAATAAGTTTATTCTTGAATTTGAATTGAATCGAAGTGATTTATTTCTCAGTCCATAAGATTTAAAATACATTTGAAGCAATATACATTTAAAACAATTTTTAAACATGGAATACATTTTTTTAAGCAATAGAAACTTACAATACGAACATACAAAAAACATTAATGAAAAAGGTTAATAACACAATTTAAAGACAAAAAATTCTTTTTAACGTGTTGGCCTTCTGTCCAAGGCGGTTTTGTGTGTCTGCTTTATGTTCGTGTGTCGGCCTTATGTCCATGTTGGCCTATGTCCATGTTGGCCTTATGTCTGTGATGGCTTTTTGTGCATCAGCCGACAATTTTAAGTTTTTTATATCCTGAATTTTACATTCATCGTCTTTTTGTTTATGTGCTTATATACTTTCAAGTGAAATATTGTAGGACGTCAGCCTTAAAAGGTTTGTAGGCCCTAGGCACTGTGCTTACTTTGCTTTATGACGGCCTTGCTAGCATGGTGGTTTTGAAAACCATCCCCTACTTCAACTGACCATAGACTATTAAAGCACTGCTCATGGTGCTATCAGCAAACACAATATGTTTACTGTTATAGATCTCCACTATACCAGCCACCAAGCTTGGTCAAAAGGTGTCCACAAGTGATGGCTTAACAGACTGAACTTTTTCAATGTCTCACTCCGATCAAAAAAAACAAACAAACAACAACCTCGTATTTCACTAAATAAAATAATGTTTAAGCCGCTGGCCCACCGACCCAGTCCGCCACTAGACTGGGTCGGACTGGGTAGATAACACAGCATAGATAACGGGTCGTTATCTATGCTGTGTTTGCAAAGGTTATGTTTTCATCTTTACACGTGCAGTGAACGACACCATTGTTGTGGAGAATTTTTTGTTTGCAGTTGTATTTTTTAAAGTGGTTTTTGAGTTTGTAACTGCCTTTGTTTTAAGTGTTTTTTGTTTTTTCATTTGTTTGAGCTCATAAGTACAGAACACTGAAATAATACTGAGACAAGAACTGAAAAGATATATTCTGCAAAACAAAGTGAATTCTGGATAAATAGTTTAATTAAAATTATTTTGATAAAATTGATTTGTGACCAATTATACATTGGTCACAAAACATTTGTGACAGACTCATAGAAACAGTAGGCCTATACACAATTGACCAAGTGTCAGCAAAAGAACAAAAAAAAAGTGAAAGTATTGTTCGGAAAGTAGTTGTTCTACTCAAAGTAGTTGTTCCTGAATAGGAAAGTAGTTGTTCTGCTGTGAGACTGATGGCCCAACACTGCTTGCCTATAATAGAGCCACCGGCACCTTACACCATTGGCAATAATGAAAAAGAAAAAAAAAATTTTCATTGAAGAAATTTTTTTTTAAGATAACATCATCATGTACAAGTCATAATATAAAAAAAAAATACGTCTCATTTTGTGCAAAATGTTTGAATAAAAACTAATTGAAATTACTTTTCTTGGAAGAAACGAAAAAAGTAATGTAATTTACAAGCAATGGGCTCGTTGTTCATTAAACGATTAGCTCGGGCTGAATTGGAAAAGTAATTCAATCATGTTGATGAAAACCAAAAAATCGGATTTTTTGATCACGTGTTAGAAGAATTCAAATAAGCAATATATACTTGAATTCTAGATAATCCTGAGTCATTTACCTTGAGAATTGGATTACACATACAAATATTTCAATTCGATATGGAAATAACTAAAATGAGGTACCATCAAAACTATGCCATTTTTTAGCTCCTCGCGTGATACAAAATAGAATTAAAAAAGAATCCAGCAGATATCATTATTTAATTGGTAACTATTAGAATTTTTCACTTTGTCTCACTTTTCCGCTTTGCCCCAGCTTCCCCTACTATTGATTTGTATAAACAACCACATTAAAAAACAATGAAATAACACCGTAAGCATATATTCTTATAACATTAAGCAATAGTTTCATTGAAAAAAATTTCATGAATGGGAAAAAATTTGAGAATGTATACAATGCTGTTTAAAAGTAACTTAGTAGTATGTCACATATAAAACAAACCATGAATTATATATTATATTAATATTAATTGTGAATGTGATATTTTGATACAATACAAAACTTTGGTAGTTGTGTGGTGAAAGATTTTTTGTGACCCCAATCCAGCAAGCATGGGGAGATTCCATGGTTGCTGGATATTGGCAACCATTTTGTCAATCTAACAAATACATATTCATAAAGTACAAGTGAACTAGCATAATATTTTCCAATGCAGTATAAACGCCTAATCTAGTTGATCTGATTATTGTGTGTGAGATTAATTATACAAAGAATTAATAAATGTTTTACACTGTTTTGTAGCTCTCTTGAATAATGTAAACAACATCATAATGGAGATGCCTAGCATTATACCCAATGTACCCCCTAGATCAGAAAGCAATTTTGTTGCATTGTCATTAAAAGTTTCTACATATTCATCTATTTCATTTCCCATATAAAGAATCATGAAAAAAGATAAACTTGACATTGGAACTTCACTGAAGTAAGTTATATAAGAAATTATATATGCTTGGCATGAACCCAAACATCCACATCCAGCTTTTTCTGTGATAAATAAATACACTTTTTGAAATGTCTTCTTTGCTTGCAGTGCTTCAGAGCTAGTATTGCATACAGGAATGGATGGCATAGCAGGCATAAAAGGTAACCTAAAATTCAGTAAAAATATGTTAATTAAAGTACCTGTATTATAGAAAGTATATGACTAATGTAAAAAGAAAGTTTGAATCTCAGCATCAGAAAACCTCCAAAAATCAAAAAATTCAGAAAAATTCTAATTAGAAAACTCAATCACTAAAGCTTTTCCTGTGTTTATATGCATGCCGAACCTATGTAATAATACAACAGGATTAGATTAATTGTTCTTTAATGAGTATTTTGAAAGATATTTGCCAAATTAAATACAAATTAGCATATGTGAGAACGGAAGTAGGGGAAAGATGATGACACTACCAGTATCTCATTAATTCATAAATTGTAATACAATTTGCTTAGTAATTATTGAAGCAAAACTCACTCATAGACTTAGAAAAAGCATAAACTACAATAAAAAATAACAAATAAAATAAAATAAAAGTTATCTACCTCAACAGACAAACATGTACCATCAAGGTTAGAATAACATTTAGTGAGAAACAAAACAATCGCTCATATGAATTTGTTGCATGTGCGAAAACAGAAAGCTTTCTGCCGCAGAGCATAGCTAAATGAGTAGGAAGCAGTCAATGAATATTACCAATGATGGCATGACATTTACAGCATTTACAATGTCCCCGTTTTTAGGAGGAGCAGGGTCCAGTGGCGATCGGGGTACTTTTGCCCGCAATGAATTGCC
>JAQIWH010004701.1:0-16304 GCA_034695005.1 Cryptops parisi
CCCGTGGTTGGTATGGTAACCACGGGGTGTCTAGAGGCAAAACTTGTGTTTATATATTTTTCTAAAAATTTTAGTTTGCTATCTCATTAGTTATTACGTCTTACGTTTATGCAGTTCATTGTTGTAATTTAAATTTGGTTCAGTTATTGTTGTATTATACATTTGGGTATATATGTTTATAGTAATCAGCGTCAGCGTTACTCCTAGACGATTATTAAGATGTTTTATTTGTATAATTTTCATGTATTTTGTTTACTCCCAGGAGTGTTAAATTGAAAAATAAAGATAAAAATAAAACATCGTTGGAAAGAGCTTTAATTGCGCTTTCATAGTGTTTATATTTCTTCTAGTTCATGAGAATTTGCTTTTTAAGAATAATCCCGTTTTTTTATGGATTACTCTGATATCTTCCTAATAGATGTGTTACCATACAAACACTAACATTCCCGTCATTATTGATGAACATACAGCTAGTTAGCTAGAAACTATTAGTTTATAACCTTCTCTGAATTCACCTCCAAGTACCGTAGCATGTAGCGTGTATTTGGGGTTTAAGGATTGTACCGACTTCCGTTAAGAGTATGTAAGTACTGTACCAAATTTCATGAGCATCAATTCATCTTTTTTGCATCATGCTTGCACACTCAAACAAAATGAAATACAGTAGTTTTATTTACTTTGAATAAATTGCATACTTTTTAAGAGCTATTTCAGTATTGTAAATACACGTGATATTGATCGAGATAAACAAATTATACAAGGGTGAGGGTGAGTCTGGTTACGCTAAAACCACTGGTGATAAGAAAATGCTGATTGAACTAAAGTGCACATAAGCCATGGGCAATTCAATGCAGTTATCCACATGTAAAAACGGAAGTCATGGAGCGAAAGAAGTACAGGGGATCAAAGAGTGGCAGCTGCTACACACATGGCTTATCTGACAAAGAGTTAAAAAGCTGTGTTATATACAGTAACAGTAGTACATCATGTACATCATGCGACTATACTGTGCAATGAGCCCTCGGGGGTTTGATTTCAGAACTCTTCATGGATACTAAAATCTACGGATGCTCAAGTCACTTACATAAGACAGCATCGTATTTTCATATAAACTACGTATATTATCTAATATGGCAATATACTTTAAATGATCTTTACAGTATAAATAATCGCAATACTGTGTTGTTTAAGAAGGAATAATGACAAGAAAAAAGTTTTTACATGTTCAGTACAGATTTAACTATTGATGACAAGATGCTGATGAAATGTATGCCTACTTTTTTCGTGTGGGAGGGGGGGGGCAGCTCAGTGCTCTTTATGCGGTAAAATTAAAATTTAAGTTTTATCTTTGCTTTGGTTAAATACGCTCGTATGGTTCAATTCGAATTAATAATGCAATACCTGCGGATAAGGAGAGCTCACTGCACTTTCAATTACAGACCCCAGGATTTTTTCATATAATACTGTACATATATTTTTGTAGGTCTTGATCTGAGAAAGTAAATGATATATAATTTTATTTGGTGCAGATCAATACAGTATTTTTTAAATTGAAATTCCCATTGGACTCGATGCTAAACAGAAGTAGTGAGTGTAATGGCGTCACTTGACTTCGTTTTCATCTCATTACATGTTCTTTTGATCTCATTTCAAGTTCGTGCTGTTTTCGCTATTGTATTTTGTTATTCTGATCGTGTTGTTTTTTAACTAACGTATAGGCATAAACATTTAAACTGGTGTTTATACCCACCAATTTAAGTTCGTTACCTCCCTGTGCATGTTTTATTTTTTACATGTCGATTTTCGATCTGTTTCGTGTGTTTGCATTATTTCGTTAATATCTTCATCTTTCTGGATCACATGTTGGATGTGGGATAGATATTAAATGAATTAATATTTGGATGCTTAAATATGATTAAGCAACATTACAAGAAGGTCATTTCCAACAACTGCGTTGGATTTGCCCAGGCAAATATTCGGCAATCTTAGTCTATTGGTGAACGGAGCTTAAATAGGGTATCGCCAAAAAACAGAAGAATCGGCACTAATTAAAGATGGGTAAATTAACCGTAATTATCGATACATGAAATTTTTACTAACATAAACTAGTGTTTGTGGGTACAGATACTTTATACCAGTTAATCGAAAAAAAGTTTGTAATTGGTGCCTCCTCTTTTAATTTTTGCGATAGCCTATGGAAGCATTACTCACCAACCTAAAGATTAAGATTACCCAATATTTATTACGATACTGTAGTTCAATCGGCATTTTCATACTACCATTGATTCTCGAGATATTTAGCTGTGACCAAACTCCAACGCCTCATCCTGTATAGATTGAAACTGAGCAATATAGCTTTTAAAAAAATTCAAATTGCAATACTCATATCTAAATGGCAAATTAATGCCTGAGGTTAGTGTGGCCATTTGTTCTATTTTCCATGGGATCAACTGTTGCATGAAAGCATTTTTACTTTTGCTTTAGTGGTCTTTATAATCAAAATGTATAGCCAAATTAATATAGCCTTCTAAAGTGACGTAAGTATCTAAAATAAATTTGATGTTTGCTACTAAAATTCAAATTTTTGTTTCAATTCACTTATCACACGATTAAACTAGCTTTAAACGATTCACTTTTAAGTGGTTTAATTATTTGTAAATTTACTAATAGTAAATTTTTACCAAAGAGTAAAAACAGCAGCAAAATAAACAACTTTTATGGATAACGTTGATTGGACTCGCTCACTTTACAGTCATTAGCCACACATCACGAAAATGTTTCATTAGATGAAAAAGTGTTTATAGCAGGTATTAATAGTGCATCTTTAATGGTGCCAACTTGCGGTAAAAGTTGTTCCAATTAGCATCTGCCAGAGCCGTGATGAACTGTTCCTGTGAGAATAGCAAAACGCTAACCGAACTCCATTTTTCTGTTCTTGCAGGTTGCACCCTGGAAAAAACGGCAGCTACGTACATCTGCATAGTATCAACGAACCGCAGGATAAACAATGTTTTTTTTTCTTTGCACGTATATGCTGAAGCGAGCCTGAACGTTCAAATACGTGCTACAGAACATCTCCGGAAATTTCTGTGTTTGGTGGTCAACTTTTCATTTGGTAAGTCTTAATGTATCTTTTTTCCCATTTCTCTACAAATTGCAGGGTTTTTTAAGGAATAAAGTTAATAGTACAAATGTGTTGGTTTGCTGCTTAACAAGGCGATGTTATGCAGTTTTTTGAAGAACTTTGGTTCTAATGTACACAGATTGGTCCTACAAATGTCACATTCAGCTTTGCATCTTTTGTTTTGTGTGAATCAAGCATTCACAACAAACTAGATTTTTATAGCGTATTTAATGTTATTAACTTCCTTATTTTATTTATAAGGACGCTAACAGTATATGACTTCTTATGCAATTTCAAATTTAATTTTCATAACATCTGGTCGATATATTATTATTATTAAATCAATCTGTGAGAGTTAAAAATGTGATGTTTAGTGTGTACAAAGGATGATACGTTTTTTAAAATTTTATTTACTCCATAAAAAATATGCACTTGTTTCGTAGAATAAGGCTTGATGAATAGCTTCAATAGAAGAAAGTAAGATTGTGTTCTGTGGTCAAGATTTTTGAGTAATCGCACAAATATAAGTAATAATTAATTTAACGAAATGTAATAAAATTTGCATAAATCGAATCAAAAATTGCAAAACTCGAAATTGAAATTTCTCGAAATTTGCATAAATCGAATGTCACGTTACTCAAATGTCACATTAATCTAAATTCGCATAAATCTAAATTTGCATAAAGCAAAACTATATATAAAGCGTATTCTTAAAAGGCATTTTGAAAGTACAGTACTTGTATTGTAATGTAGTTGTATTTTAATGTACTAGGATTAATTTTATTTTGTTGCAGATTTATCTTATCACTGAAAGTTGTGAAAATTAAACCAGCATAATGTTTTTTAATCACCCTGTATACATGCGCAAGGAAATATACTGTAGTATATTTTATATACTTGTACTGTTATACTGTATACAACCAATGAAAGAGAAGACTGAAGCTTGCCTCTTGCCTTGGTATACGTAGATACAGAACAAGACTATTTTAGTTGTCTGTTTCATGTCATAGTCTTCCATGTCATTATCGTTAGCAATAAGCTTAATTTAACCATTATCAAATATGACCTTGTCATCTCTTCTGATCAGTTTTACAGAAAAACCACTCCCATTAGCTAGAAGTGGACCAAAAATTAAAATTAAACATTTTGCTTTGTTTGTGTGCATTCAGATCGCACAAAGAAATATACAAACAAGGAACGATGCTAGGATATTAATCTTTATTATTTACAATTTTTTAACTTCAATTTCATGAAACTATAATCAGGATGTGTGATATTGCTATGTGCTTGGTGAACAATGAAGTTCAATTAATAATTCAATTAATGACTTAAGAAGGCTTACAAAAATCTTTTATTTTTTTTTGGGGGGGGGGCCTTGAAAGTTAGACCTGTTCTTGGGTATATTTGGGGCGCTGATTCCAAAAATGCCATTGGTTTGGCCGTATCAGTTCTAGTTTTGGAGATATAGCATAACCACCATACATGCTAGTCTGCAGCAATATGCTAATGTGGGGAAGTTAAGTGAAGCGAAATTAATACAAAATAACTGATTTTTATGTTTTTGGACATCAAACCCAAACATAACTTACACCATTGGATATAAACATAGGTATGAAGTGACTTGTGCTTAAAATCTGTATATCTGGTGAGAGAGACCCCGGGTTCGCCTCGCCTCCCACTCGTCTCACGTGGATTCAGTTTGGAGTCGAACCCAAAATCGTAAGTTTTTTAATTGTTCTTCTGTTTCTCTCTGCTTTTTGGAACTCTAGCTCATTATCATCTGCATGTCATCATTTCTTGACTTTAAAAATCATGTGGACGAAACAACTTTCGTCAGTTCCTGCGCACATTTGTGAAGACTTTGGCCTAAGAAGGTTTGATTTTGGGCTACTTATTTACTTATGGACTGAGGATAAAAATATTAAAAAGCAGGATTTTTTTATGATCCCCAAATCATACAGATTCACAACAGATTCACATTTTACAGAGTCGATGAACAAGAGTGAGTTTTGTGCCGGGTCGTCGTTTATTCAATTTAGGTAGGTAGGTACTTGGTGTTTAACGAGAGCGCCGACTGGCTTTACAGCTATGTCATTTTGCCCTCAGACTTTATTAAAATTAAAAATACAGAAATGATGATAAGATGAGGATGATAAACATGGAACAGGGTTTTATGATGCAGGAGGAAACGGGAGAACCCTGTGATGTCAGACTCCGAACTGAATCCACATGGCATGAGTTGGAGGCGAACCCGGGCCACTGTCGCCAGAGGTGAATGCTCTGACCACCAGGCCACCACGGAGCCCTTTATTTAATTTATCACATACCAGTACTTTCTTGGCAAACATGAGGGTAACAGCGACTCCGATTAGTATAAGACATGCTGTTTAATTTCAATAAGATCATGGCTAAATAAATATGGCAAGC
The DNA here is from genome assembly GCA_034695005.1 of Cryptops parisi. Lineage (NCBI taxonomy): Eukaryota > Metazoa > Arthropoda > Chilopoda > Scolopendromorpha > Cryptopidae > Cryptops > Cryptops parisi. The sequence goes on from JAQIWH010004701.1 coordinate 5,552, forward strand.
ACACTTTCGCTGTTTTTTAGTACAAAATCAATTATCCGTACGTGGTGTTCACAACTATCGTGGCGCGCTTTCGAGATTTTACTCGGCGGCATTCCTTCGTTTGTTTGAGCATGGCTAAATAGATGGTTTGAATTACTCTGGTCTTCGTGGGTGGTGAACCAAACGTTAAGTGTGAATTTTACTTTAATACTTGTTCCAGGCGTTCATATTTCTTATTGTGTGAATGGCAACATTTCATAGCGTGCAATAGGTCAAGATTTAAGTCTCAGCATAACTTTATTTGCGATCAACGAGCGAACGAAACGGCTCCTTTTTTAACACATGGCGAAACTTGTATTTTAAGCCTCATCATGGCATTGAAATTTGATTGTTTTTGTGAGCTGAACGGTGGGCCCTTTTTTTAATTTAAATATCATTCCTACACAATTAAATTTGAGTTACAATTGCTCTTGAAGAACCTTAAAATATTTTACACATTAGGTTAAGTCGCAACAAAGCCGTTGATGGTTCGATTGGACATCGATACTACCACGGAAACTGCTATCTTTAAGCCGGATAGCAATGCTCTCGTGGCGGCCCCGTTGTATACTGATACCCGTGGTGTGACATGATCCAATGAGAAAAATTGAAATAAAGTGTTAATCATTATTGCCAAGTTGAATTTTGGAACAAGTATTGAACGGTCGAACAAATTAAAAACCTAACCTATCCTTCGTCAATTTTCAAATAACGACAATTTCTAAAATGACTATTATCGGTTATTACAAATTTTTTGAACTGTCGGTATTTCGATCGTCAACAAAATGGTCAATAAAACTACTGCCCATTTCTTTGAAAAAATTCAATTTTTGTTTTTTGAAAACAATAAATATATATAGTACAAGCAGGCATATTGATACAAATAGGGTCGTGACACGAAAACAATATACTAACAAGGGAAACGAAAACTAAATTAAAATAAGGAACAACATAACGAATATATGATTTATATTTAAAAGAAACAAAAGAATAAAAGAATAGTAATAAAACTAGACAGTAATAATAGTAATAAAAATTTTATATAAATAAATATTATCTTTTTATATATACTTATATTAATATATAAAAATATTAATATATCATTATATTAACATGATTAGATACTTCATTCAACCATGACATACTAAAGTATAATATACTTATAATAGTATAATATGTCATGATTTAACTAGACTCGTTTTCTGTAAAAGAAGCACGTGTGGAGCACATGTTGTTTGAGCAACAGCTTGGTGGACAACCACAGCAGTACGTACAGGTTTCATCGAAGTGGGCTGGCCATTATATGTTTAGCCATGATAAGATTGGCTGTAATATGAACAGGTAATTATTTGAATTGTAATGTTTACCGGACTGCCATAAAATTTGTTATATAGTGCACAAGGTTTTATTCAAGAAATTAAGGAATGGTGGAGGACCATTTATGAGTAATTGGTGTAATACTTAAATGTAGTTGTCTCAATTATGGCGTTCCCTTATAGCCGTTTCAATGTTTTGTGGGTCCACTTGCGAGGAATTCTAAGTCGATACCCAAAGTTTAGTCTCATTCGGACCAGCAATTTCTGAGTGATGAATGTACATACATAAAACAACACATATGCGTCGAATTGTTAACCTCCTCTTTTTTGAAGTCGGTTAAAATAATTAAACAATTAAAAAACCGACTTCAAAAATTGCACAAAAAAGTATAAAATAATTTTATTTTTAATATAATTAATTAGGATATACCTTACTCAATTCTACTACAAATTAGTTTTGATTTTACTTATTATGAAATTATATTGATATGAGTGGATCTCAGATTTATATGCACCAAAAACACGCATAAAATATGCATGAAAAAATACGCATGAAAGTATGCCGTAAAAATTCAAAATATGCACAAAAAACAAAATTATGCATGCAAAGATGACATAAAACCTCTCAAAATATGCAAGTTTTTTTATACTTTTCTAGTTTTCCTCCAAAAAAGACAAAGATTCAATTCATTCGTACAGTAACAAATGTTTACACATCTTGTGCACATTTTCACACCTTTTCGTACATGTTCGCATCTTAACATTTTATTGCTGAATTTGGAATTTATTGTTGCATGAAATCTAGATGTCAACAGGATAGATTAATATGAACTAAGAACACAAAACTCATAAATATTAGTAACATTAACTTTATCCAAGATTAACTGAACATTACGTCAGTTGTTCTTGACATGCACTACAAAATTTTTTTTCTTCATAGTAAATTCGTTTAGGAAACGATTCATCCCATGTCTAAGTGACACAGATGTTGTTTGTTTAAAGAAACTGGGAAAAGTGGCTTAAAATTGGAAGTTAATAAAACTATCCCAGTCTCAGTATTTGTTTGGATTGTTGTTTTTTTTCATCTTTCTGAGAATAAGCAGGATCACAAGTAATTACCAGCATTTAGCCTAAAAACTATTGAAAATGTGTACAAACTATCTAACAATAGACAGTATTCCAAACATTTCAAAATACCTTGAGGAATAAAAAAACAAAAAACCTAAGCTGGCAATAGAAATTTCATGAAAAACTGAAAATAAATCATAAAATATGCCAAAATTATGCAATAACACCTGAACATCACTATAATGCAATAACACCTGCAGACAGTTTAGTTCAGGTAACACGGGCACGGGAACACTTAGGCTTTAGGACAACAATGGTGAAGAACACAAACTTGCAGCTATGGTGCTGGAGATGGCATGGGTGCCGTGGTTACCATACTCAAGAAAGGAATCCTGTCCTCCACTCAGCTGACAAGTCACACACTTTAGTTTGCTTGCAGCACTCGAGCCGATTCTCTAGCACTGATTATTGAACAGGAACGTCCTAACAAGAAACGCTAAACATTCTCTTTTGGAATTTCGAATGCACCCAGTCCCTGATCCATAGTTCACCAACAAGCAAAATCTCAAACCAACACACTCTCCCTCTCACTGTTGTTCCCCTTCTGTTCATTTATTCCCTCATCCAAACCACAACCAAAAAACCCTCATTCAACCCATGCACGATTTCATTGTTACAACATTAACTTATTTCCTTTTAACAAATCAAGGGAATAAAAAATAACTTGTTGAATTAATATGATTTACTACAAAAAATTAGCAACCAACAAAAAAAAAATAAAATCACATTTTGTTAAAGAAAATGCGCTTTATGACAAAATATATGGGTGCCTATGTGACTGATTTAAAAAATTGATGGTATAACCTAATTATACTTTAATAATTATGTAATCTATTAAGTGGCGTCACTAGAGAGATATGAGGTCCGCACCGGGTGACACCGTCAGAAGTGGTAATACAAATACGACTATAAAATGTTTATACACTGTTGTAGCACAAACATTTTATGTGGTGTATTATTCCAGCAAAATTTTTTTTTTATACTTTAAATCCCTGTAGTTAGTTATAGCCACAAAAACATTTTTCGTAAGCTCAGCTTAAATGTATTGTACTGTACCAATAATGTATACAGTACGTACAAGGAATGCTAAAAAAAAGGTGCCAGTGCTCTGAGTTTTTTTTGATTTTGAGACCCCTTCATTAGTGAAAAAAGGTATAGTAATATTCAAAATTATTTGACGTTTTGTGTTGATTAGTGGTTTTAGTTTTTTTAAAAATTTTGAATGTGTCCTTAATCTCAGGGGCTCTTCTCTTTCAGTACTGGGTGCAGGCCTGCCTATAAATCCGTTTTTGATAAACAGCCGGAGAACAAATTCCAGGGTATTCATTAGAACTAGATGATCTTCTGAAAGTTATTCATTGTCGGGTATTAATTTTGTACTAATTAGTAGGCGTATTGGTTTTCGAGAAACATTTTTTACCGAAATGCATGTCATTTAAAACAATGTACCTCACCCAAACTTTGAATTTATTAAGGGTGTCCTTCTTTTTGGGGCACTCTGGGTTCAATTTTTTCGTTGCGTACCGCCAGAAAAAAACTTTCCCTAATAAGGCAGGACTGCAGAACTTATAAAGTGAGACGGGTCAAACTGCACCAAGGAAAATCGATGCGGGCCACATTGTCGATTATTGTCAATTAATATCGATTATTTATAGCACTTGACCAACTATTTTTTTTATCTTTTATTTTTCTTACTAAATTTTTACAATGTTACTTCTGTACTATAGTCGACCACGGGTCTTGTGAAGGTCTGCTATAAGGTAACGTGCTATAAGGTAACTGTGCTATGCTGGAAAGACTGATAAGGGTGTACTGATGCGCTGTACTATGCTAGAAAGCCTGCCAAAGCTGTAGGGTTGCTATTTGTTATGCTGGGAAGTCTTCAAAAGCTGTAGCATTGCGCTGTGCTCGGCGGGAAAGCTGTTATACAGTAAAGCTAAAGTGTTTTCTTTAAAAACTAAACTAATTTCATGATAGTAAAACGGTGATTAAAGATTAAATCATGTGATGGAGTTAAGTGTATTTTTCATTCTTCACTAACTTCTTCAATTACATTCTAGCAGAAATATCTGGTGTCACCAAAGGGATTTTTTTAAACCTTTTGATGCGCAAGTTTTATCGGACATTCACAAAGAGTCATTGCGGGAACCTCCTGCAACGCTGCATATATCCAGGAGAAAATCCAGGTCTCCAAAACTCAAATGAGCAAGTCAGTGTCAATTGTTGCAATGGCAATAGCAACTCATTGTTTCAAATTAATTAACTTGTATTTCATTCCAAATATTTGTACAGTACTTCAATTTAAGACTTTAACGTTTTTTCGAGAGAATTTTATTATACTAACTTAAACTAATCCCAACTAACCAAAATATGCGTACCGTATGTGTATGATGTTATTTCATACTTTGTCAACACAGGCTAGGCAGAGTATGGATTCTATACTTTGCTTAGATATTCTATAGGTTGGTATTTATGGTTTAAGGACTGCACTGACTTCCGTCAATCGCATGAACTTTATTAAATCGAAAAAATGCTGGAACGATTATGAGATGAGGGTCAAAGTAATGGAACAGGGTTTTATGATGCAGGAGGAAAGGGGAATGTCCCGAGAAAACTTGCTTTCGCAGTGTCAGATCCCAAAGTGTGGTCTGACACAGCACGAGTGGGAGGCGAACTTACTATCTAGCGTACTGAAGGTGGATGCTCCTAGACATTCTATAGAATGCGTAGATTCTGATACTGGTACCGGTGACATGATACACTGCTTACAAAAATTAGGGGATATTTCAAAATTTTCATACCATTTTGAAATATCCTCTAATTTTTGTTAGCAGTGTACAGGTTTTTAGTATGTAATTTCTCATTAAACAACCTCGTGTTTTTAAAGTTAATTTTACATTAATTTGTTTATTTTTAGATTCGAGTTTTTTTATTTAATTGACAAGAATTTAAAAATAATTATCTGTATTTATATTTCCGAAAGTTTGTCGTGTATGTGTGTGTCCGTCTATACACGGCCACAATTTACATCTAAATTTTATCAGATTTGGCAGGGGTACTTCTAATTTCAAAACCTAGGTCAACTAAAAAAATTTTTTGAAATTGGATCAATAGTTCGTTAAAAAAATAATTAAAACCCAATTTGAATAAGTTAGGTTAATGACCACCAGGTAGCAACATTTTTCGAGGCCACTTAAAGAACTAAGTGTGACATTTTTTGACAAAGGAAAAGGTAGGTCAACAAAAACCCGTTTGAGCGCGATTTTCAAATTCTCCTTCTATTACTGCTTTGCAAACGACGGGAAAATTGTTTACTACGAGAAATGTTGTTTACTGTCAGGTTCTAACTGAGAAAAAAATATAACTATTTTGAAACCCGAGCGAAGCCGGGTATGGCAGCTAGTTCATTATAAATCTATCAGATTTTACGTCAAAATCCCGCTTCAACGTTTTTTCTTTCACTTTAAAGGCTTCTTTCAAGAAACATTCCACGAGTAAGAGAAACGAAAATAAAGTAAGACAAAAAAGTCCGGCCTCAATTGCCCTCTCTTTCTACACAGTACTTCACCACTCTTTAAGTGTGGGGAAATCAACCAAGACGTGTGGGGAGAAAAAAACAGGTGGAATGAGCGGGGGGGATGTAATTACTTTTCTCTCTTACGTTGTTAGCTTTGTTTTTTTTTTTCTTTTCTTCCGATTCTTTCTGAAAAAAAAAATGGACATTCGGGGAGAAAGAACTGTTCGAGTTTGTTAGAAACTATGTTGAAAATTTTTGTTCAAAATCTACCCAGTCAGTGAGTAAGTGAAATAGCATATTTAATGAACTACTGTGAAGTTAATTACTATGGCAACCAAAAAAATTCAAATGCATACATTTTTTTATGCGGCTGATAAAGGAATGCACTATAAAGACAAAAATCGGTTTCAAGCTAAGCTGAGTCGTTTGACCCATATTTGTTGGGGGCATATTTTTGCATATTTTCTTTTATAGAGGTATAATTGCATATTCGGGAATTTACGGCATTTTTTAAGGAAAAGAAAAACTGTATATTTTTAGTTCATGTTTTGCCTATTTTATTTGTTGTTTTATTTTTATGTAATACAGTATTGATTATCCGGGGCTTTCTTGAACAGTACTTTGCCATTGTGAATTAAATTTCGGCATGTTTGACTGGAGGATCCACGGATGATGCAGCCATAGACAAATATATGTGCTATTAGCAAAGCATTGTCATTTATATTTGCGCCTATAACTTCTGTTGATGTCGAACAAAGTTTCTCAATGTACAAGAGTGTCCTACTACTGTCAAAGAATGAAACGTTTGTTATTTATTGCAACCAAAATCTTGATTCGTTTTAATTTCCTTCGATTTTAGACACCAAAAAACGTTTCAGTTGTACCGTAGCTGACTTTGTGATCATCACAAGTAATTGTTTTTTAGTTAAAATTATTAGTTTTTTATTGATAGGCCTACTCATACTATCATTTCCCCTAGCAAATTTTAATTCATTTTGAGGTCCTTATATCATTTTGTATCCGTTTTATATCTGTTTTCTAAATTTAATCAACAACTTTAAAAGCATATTCTATGTGTTTTAGAGCATATTTGCATTTCTATGGGGCATATTTTAAGCGCTTAAAGTAGGGTTTTAGAGCATATTTTTGGTTGTCCTATTAATTACTAAACCAGTCACGATTGTCATTGAAATAGATAACAATTGTAATCTTGTTAACCTGTGGTTAGTAGGCAATTCATTGATTTACTAACTGAAAGTTTGAAGAGTTGGTTATTGCGTTTATTAATAGATGATGAAGTCCTAACACATCTAGTGGTTGGCCATTGTGATCTACTAGTACTGTATATGGCTGTATACATCTAGTTTACTTTTTAACGAAATAAAGTTCGGCTGTCTTTTGTAGTGTCGTCATTGACTATCGAAAAACTTTCCGTGAATCTCGTAAGTAAATGAAACGATGTAAAATTTCATGCAACATTTACCACACTATATCCACTAAGATGAAGGTTGAAGAAAAGTACAGTACTTCTGAAACTTTGTTCAAACTTTTATTGAAATAAGTGTACTTTACTCTTTTTCAATAGTTACAATAAACAATGATACAAATACAAAAAAACAATTTATATTTATTCCATGGAAAGTTTACAACTTAGCTCTTATTGTTCTATCACCATGAAGTTAAATTATCTTTTGGTAAAGCTACCTGGCCACCACCAATGAGACTTGTACACACTATTGTATCTTTCATCCACAAAATCTTAGTCGACATCTAAATCTCATCTTAAAGTCACTTGTTAATTGGGTGTTGATGTGCAGAAACTTTCTGTTCTACAGACTGGGTTTATCTTTTCCTTGTGTTCTTTGAATTGAAACGGAAGCTTTTTCCAATGGTGCTTGTGGTGGAGTCAACAAGCCTTCTGTGAAAGACAAGCCATTTTAGCAGCTTCTCCAACTATACTGTTGCTTCAATTTGTTATATGCTGATGTTCTAAAAACAAAGATGCAGTTTTATTCTGGCTGTAGTGTATCAGAGTGATAGTTTTTCAATGCCTGTGTCTAGTAAATGCATAAAGAATGCATAATGCATATACCTTTCAGAAGTTTATTTTATGAGGATTTTATGACGAAGCAGCTTTAAAGTATGTCAAATATATTCAAATATATTCTACTAGAAGTAAACCGCATGGTGGTTGGTACGGTTACCACGGGGAATCTAGAATTGAATCCTGTGTTTAATCTCATTTCTGGCTACAGGACTTATTCATAGCCTGATTTAGTTAATTAAGGTTCTAAGATTGTGTAATCGCCATGCGTGTACAGCAGACAGCGGTGCGTTTGATCTATCCAACTATCTATGTCTACATGTAAAGTTTAAACAAAAAGATATTGTAGCCTAATGTAAAAATGCAAACCTCAGAAGATATTGATCAATTTGGTGTTGAGTTTATCGTTATCAACCATCGTATGTTCCATGTGCAATTTGAGCATCATTAACCTGCACATGTTGAAATATAGCTTATGCGCGTTATCGATTTTTTTTTTATGCTTAAACGATGAGTGCCCATTCTAAATGCCCATTTAGATCAACTGTTGCTAGAGTTGAGCTGGTTCAATCTCAAGTCACTTTTGGTGTTAAAAGTACTCTCAATTCAGTCATGATGACTGATCATCAAAATTACGACCAGCTGTAAAATGACACATTTATGGCTGACGGTTTCTCAATCTGAATAGACTTTTGGCCACCCATAAGCTGCAGTTCAATACATTGCTTCAAGTACGTTGTTCAGGTTTAGTTTTCACTATGCCTGTCGGGTATTTTTAAACCTTGGCTAAGTCACTTAGGTTACCTATCAAAATTGTTCATGTTGTAAAATATACCATTGAGTACAATTCGGCTGTATGGAATAGCCACAATTTGGGATTCAACTTGGGGACATGTAAATCTGAACATTATTAAGATGGACCATACCCAAAGGTCAACTAATTAAAGTGCTAATGAAAACAACTCTGAATATGTCACATACTATACAGTAGTATTTTACATACAGCATGACATATTATACTTTAGTATAGTATGCCATGCTGTAACACGACAATTGGCTGAGTTTGTAACGTAACGTTAGTTGTGAAGCGAATTTAGATGCAACATATAACGCGACATTAGCTGCAATATGCCACTTTGTATAACAATGCAACTGTGCGAAAATGATGCAGCTTTATACACAAGAAAAGCATGTGTTTAGTTCCTTGAAAAAGCCTTTCGTTAAGAAGGCGAAACGTCGGGTATTTTTGGATTTATGCACCTCGTCAGTAGAATAAACATTTTTGTTTTTTCTTCCTTATTGTTTTTTATGATGTTATTCAGGGTGCAGGATTTAAAATTTAATAAAAAAATTACGTTAACACTTTTTTTCTAATTTATTTTTAAAAAAATGAACATTAACAGAACTTGAAACAGGTGAAACATGAAATAAATTAATAAATTATAAATGTACATTTTAAAACGCTTTTTTTAAAGAAAAAAAGTTCAACCATTGAATTAATTTTTGAAAAATTTCCATAAATTCCACTAACAACACACATGTTTTCCCCACCGACAAGACCTCTAAAATCTTTAGATTTAGCGATAAACCTTCGAAGCTTGGCAACACTGAACAAGAACAACGACCCTGTGGGCCGATTTGGTTAATTGGCAATTTAGATAATCGTATTTCTACTGCTTACATAAAAAACCAAATGGTTTATTATAGTACATTTGTCGTAAAATCCGTGCTTCGAACTGTGATCTCTAGATAATCGATTCGCCACTTTGGCTTATTCGTGTTAAAAAATATTTTTGTAAAATACATTCGCAACCTATTGGTTTATCATATTTACGAGCTTCCGCACATTCACCTTCTTGATTAATTTAATAAACGCTACTGCTTCTTGATTTACTAGAAGTGAGCGTGCTTTACAAAATAACTGTTATACATGTAATTCTACTTACGCTAATTCATTACTGTTTACATTCGTGTGGATATAATAATATGTTCATCTTGACACAGCCTTTTTAAAAAGCTGAAATATCGGATGTGGTATTTTAAGTGCTACCTGGTAGGTAGCAGTAAGGCAGAGGAATTAAATTTGCATGTCTTAATTTGGTCTCTTCTTTTTTAAAAATTAAGAAACAATTGGTTGTGTTGAAATTGCTGCGCGTAGTAATAAATTCCACATTTATAACGATATACTATTAACAAAGATGAACCGAGAAAATTAGACAATATAAAAGCCTCTTTCTGTATCTTTTTCCGTGCCAGAATGCTTCCATGGCAACAACTAATAACAAACGTAACCATAACAGAACATAAATTTGTTACCATTCTAACACAAACATAAGCAGTGACTAATGAAATGAAGTAAACGTAAAACACTAACTCCAACGAATGTTACAAAGTAACATCAATTAAATCAATGAATTATGTGAACTGCATCAATTGCCTCTCCTCATTTTTTGACGGGAATACAGCTAGTTATTAAGAACTGGGTTGGAAGTAACAATATACAGGATGTCCGAAAAAGAACTGCAAAATTTTAAATAATAATTTGGTTTTTATTTGGATGGTGTTTTGAGCATTTGTAAAGGCTCGTTAACACGATGATAGTTTTGGCGATAGTTGCTGTTATGACAGCAATTGTCGCCAAAATTATCACCGCGTAAACAACGTTGATAGTTACTGTTGTGATAATTTCTATAACTATCACACTATTCGATGATAGTTTTGGTCATAGTT
>JAQIWH010004702.1:0-16300 GCA_034695005.1 Cryptops parisi
AATAAAAAAGTATAAAATAAAATAAATTAAAAAAACTTTTAAAAAAAGGCTTTCATTTTGCAAATGCACTAAAAGTTAAAAAATATAATTTTCTTCAGTATCCTAAAATTCTTAACACACATGACTAAAATAAAAGCGTGAGTGTACAGGTTTGAAATTTCACTCACATCCCTCTGTGTAATAAAATGTAATTAATGTTAGCGCCCAGCCCACACTTTTAGTTTTAATCATGTGTGTTAAGAACAATTTTAGGATACTGAAGAAAATTTTATTTTTTAACTTTTAGTGCATTTGAAAAATAAAGGCCTTTTGTTAAAAGCTTTTTTAATTTATTTTATTTACTTACCGCTGGGTGCTGCGCAAACGCATGTCAATGCAACGGTGACACCTAGCGACATTTTAATGAAACAAAACCTTCAAAATTCCAAATCCTGCTTCAATTAAAATCGTGCATGGCACGGGGCTACTACTAGTACATTAATAATATGGTACAACGAAAAAAAATTAATGCATTGAAAGTTGGACATGGTTTGGGTATATTTGGAGACATTAATTCCAAAACGCCATTGGTTTCTCCATATCAGTTCTAGTTTTGGAGATGACATAATCACCACCATGGATGTTAATGTGCAGAAGTATGTGAAATTAATAAAAAATAACTGCATTTTATGTCTTTGGACATCAAAGTCAAACATAACTACACCACCGGATAAAAAAAAAGTGAGTTTGAAGTGGACTTGTGATTAAAACGTTCATCTGGTGCCAGAGGTCCAGGAGTCACCTCCTGCTTATTTCATGTGGATTCAGTTGGGGATCTGACACCATAAGCACAAGTTTTCTAGGGGGTCATATCTTCAATGCCTGCTCACTGTGAAGAGTGTTTGAGCACATGCTCTTTCTTCTCAGTGACTTTTCAATGGAAAAATCATGAGCATGTGCTCACACTCTTCTCATGGTGAGCAGGCATTGTCAATAGGCCCAAAGTATTCAATTCCCTCCTGCTTTTCGAAACCACAGCTCATCATCTTCACCTCATTTTCATTTCTTGATTTTCTGAAATAAAATCATGTGTGCCATATGAGATAAAATGAGGGAAAACCATGAGAAAACCTGCACTCATGGTGTCAAACCCCAAACTGAATCCATGTACATAGTATGAGCATGGTGTCCATTACCAACACACACAACCACTTGTATTTCTTTCTACATTCAACAAAGAGCCAGGATAAACATTTTACCAGGATGTAAACTATGTCATACAGAGATATTATGGAAGGTGTATAAGATACTATGACAGCTTACATGATGGCAGATTACTTCTAAAACCTTGTGTGACTAGAAAGTCATATAAAAGAAGTTTCTTGTATGTTGAATGACCAATCATCATTTAACCTCTTGGTTGAAATGAAGTGGCTTAGTAATAGTTCACCCTTGTTAAACTGCCACTCCCGCTTTTTGCCACTAAAGAACACAAACCAATGTACAAGAGAGGGGGGGGGGGTGAAAAGTGAAGTACAGTGTGCACGGAACTTTGGTGATTGCACTTTGTTTACAGTTGAGTTTGAAAGTTTATTTTGTCTACTACAAGTCGAGTATATCAAGTGATCACATCGTTGCTGCTAGTTATGTACTGGAAGAAGTATGGCAGCATATTCTACTGTTTTGTTGAAGCAGCATGCAGTAATTAAATTTTTAAAACACTGAAGGGTGTCAACTGTTTCCTGTATGCGATGATTACCATAGATATCAGTAAAGTTCGATGATGGTTAGCTTGACCGAAATCAGCTAATAAGGGTGAAATTGATATTCATGTTGGTCAAAGAAGTGAACGTTGTGGCATAGTTGCAGAATCAAGACCAGGGCTTTTATTTCAAAAAATTCAGCAATGCATTGAGCGTTATGAAACACGTGTTGCACTTAACCGAGATTACATTAAAAAAATGATCACTTACCTGCTAAAATAAATGTTTTTCGACATTTTCCTATTTAGTTTATTCATTTACCTCGATTCTAACTTATTTTATGCACATGGAGGGATTACTTATCAGCCTGCCCTCGTATCTTTCCACACATTAATGCTCACTCTTTAACCTGCCACCCCCGTTCATCGCCAAATTTTTATCGAATACCAACTGTGGCGGTTTAAAGAGGTTTGACTATGTGGTTGACTTATCAGAATGTTATCAAAATTTTCCATAGTTTATTAATTATATCAAAAACAAGTAGGCTACAATAAAAATGTTTTTTAAGCATACTCTTTATATACTGGCATATAGGTTTTCACCATATTGGTTTTTCATTGATTCCATATAGCCAGTGTCACCTCGCGAGATTAGGACGGATCCGTAGACACCTCATTCATCAAACTTTATTAAGCTGTTTTGTTTTTATATGTAAAAACTCACAACTCATGCACAAGTGAAGCTAATATAAAGAGTATACCGTATTAGCCCGAATATAAGACGACCCCCAATTTTTTGGAAGGAAAAAAAGGAAAAACCATTATCATTAGGCTGTGATTGTAAGACGACCCCTTATTTTCATAACATGTCATTTGAGAAAAAACCTCGTCTTATATTCGGGCTAATACGGTAATAACAAAACGTGATTAAAAATCGCAAATTTTGATGGACTACTGGTTGAATCGGCAAATAAGGCAGTTTTGCCATACCTCCAAAATTGGAGCCGATAAGGCAAAATTGATGTCATATTTGGAATCAGCCCACAACATAACCCAACCGTACATAGACAACAGTTTTTGAATCACTCTAGTGCCAAAACGGATCATTTGCGCACTTGATTTTATTGACAAAAATGTTTGGTTCTGATATGCTTTGTTTTGATGTACTTTGTGTGCTCTGGGGTAGCCTGGTGGTTGAGGCATCCATATCTTGTGTGAAAAATGGTGGGTTGTTCTCACCCGTTTGTGCCTCATAGGTTCGGTTTGGGGCCTGACACCATGGGAGCAGGTTTTCCTGAGGTCCCATTTCTTCTTCACCTTATCGTCATTCCAGTATTTTCTGAATCAAAGTCTGAGGGCCGAATGACCAACTTAACGGCAGTTGGTGCGCTCGTTAAGCTTCAAGTACCTACCCACCTTTGGTGTACTGTATAACCACCCATTGTTTTCTGGTCTAATGTCGGGTCACACTGTAGCCTATGAATTATATTGTCCGGTGATAGTTGATAGTGCATCTTTTCATGTTCACTGTCATTGTAGTGAAACTTTTATTTACCTTTCTGAAATAATCATTTTCCAGAATCTCTTCTTCAATTTAAATGGTCTTGACCTATTAACCTCAGTTTAATAAGACACCTCCTGTTTTAACTTTTTCTTGTACATCTACTGCTCTTTTTTTAGGTGTCCTGATGATATCGAGGTTTTATTACTTTATTTTGAATTTGACTTTTTTTTCTGTTGGTTACACATTTATAGTTGCAATGCTGTCATGCTTTTGGCTCATGAAGCATGTAATTTATGTCAGATGAAATCATTGTTTGCTTATACAGTACATGTGATGAACTTAAAATACAGAATATTATTATAAAAAAATGCATAACATTTCAAGCAAACTTGAAATTAAGAATTTCAATCATTAGGACTCTGGGCTTTTCAACTCAGTTATAAAATTATGAGCCCAGCTATATAGAATCAATTTTAAAGTGAAACAGCTAACTTGCATGTTTTTTTGTTTTGTTTTTTTATATTTTTTTATTTTTGTTTTTAACAAAATGTATCCAGTAACTGTTTTATTTTTTAAAAAAAATGTTTTAATATACAGTGCCAGTAATCAGTTCATAACACGAAAACCTGTCTGTTTTTGATGCTATTGATAATGCAAAAATCAATTCCCTGTCTCATGATGAGATCTACGTAATTGGGGTTTCAGAATATTTTGGGCGAAACATGCAAATATCAAACTGAATCTGAAAAAAAAGTTGCTGCTTTTCTGTGGAAAGGTTTACTGAATATAACAAATATTTTTTATTTAGTTGTATTATGATTTATTTTGTTAACTATTTTGTTAACAATTTAACTCAAGTTAAATTGTTTTGTTTGAGCTTTGCAACTGAAACCAAGTTTAATTATAAATGTAATGTGCAGTTTGTTGTAACATACTTGTAGTCTGCTGCTGTTGACATTTTTTCAATGTGTGAAAGGCCAATTTTAAAATGGGTTAAATAACCCTTTTATGACTGCAGCAAACTTTAAGAACAAGTTATTGGAACAGTGGTTGGCAGGGTAATGACCACTGTGAGGCATGATGCCAACTTCAAACTACAGTACATACCAGATTGAGAACTTAATTATTTTTATCTTTCAGTTCATTAGCTGAATGTTTATAGTCTTAATTATAATAATTTTCAAATTTCTTAAATTTGAAGCAGCTGTTCAATAGATCATTACGTGTTTTGTTTTTTTTTAAGTTTATTTGGTTAAGATGGTAACCTGTTCGTTACATTTGTTTAGTATGTAATGTACAAAGGTACGAGAGATTTTCTTGTAAGGCACACCAGTAATAGTTTGAATTTTTTTTTATTACTTTGCAGGCCCGCATTGCATTTCTACAAGGTGAGCGAAAAGGACAAGAAAATCTGAAAAATGACCTGGTTCGTAGGATAAAGATGCTGGAATATGCTTTGAAACAAGAAAGGTATGTTTTGAGTTTATGAAGGCATATATTGTTGGATGGTGCGGACGATTATGAAATTGAGCCTAAAATTAATGTTTTGTATTTTCTCCAGAGCAAAATACCACAAGCTGAAATACGGAACAGATCTCAATCAGGGAGAAATCAAACCACCTGTGTTTGACGATATGAACAGAGGTAGCTTAAAACTTACATTTCTGTAATCAAATTTTCTTGCTAAGAATTATGTGTTGTGAAAGTTAGGTTTGTTCGTTTGTACTACACACAAACAAAATTACGGTTTCCCGATGTTTTTCCCTTGTATTTGAATATTTTGCAAACAATTTTTATTTAACATAGTAATAAGTATTTATGAATTTATTATGCATATTGGCAATAAAGCAATTTTAAAATCAATAAAGAAAATGAAACAAACTTTGAATTTTTATATCTCGATACAATTCTGAAATAATCTGAACTGTAGCAGATGCACACATGCAGTTATCACATTTTAAATAATGAATTTTTGGTCCTTAAAATTTTAATTTTTAACTTGCTGTACTCAAATGATTTCTGTAGTCAATTAGTTGCATAACAAAAATGTAAACCAGGTGGGCTAAAAGTGTTTTTCCCTGTTAAAAAGTATGAATATTTTCTGAACAATTTAGACTACAGATTTGAAAAAAGAACTGAAATAAAGTTTATTTCATGCTTTTCTGTATGATTTTGTGTTCATACGTTCATTTGGAGAGAGTAATGGCAGTTTGAAAAAACATACCCTCAAAAAAAGTTGCTAAAATATGTCTTCATTCTGCAGTACCTTGAAGTCAGCTGCTGAGGATGGTTTGCGCATAAGTTAGTATTGGCAAGTTTTTTGGGAGGTATATTTTTTTTAAATGGCCATTACTTATTTTCAAATGAATGTAAGAACATCATCATACCTTTTAAGAAAGAGCATGAAATGAATTTTATTTTAGTTTTGTCGTTTGACCACGTAGTTTAAACCATTGACGAGATATTCACATTTTTAAACGGGCAAAAATGGCCCTTCGGTATATTAATATATTAATAATTTATCTTTGTGCTGTTTGGTAGAAACTACATCACAATTACTTTCAATAACCACTATCCTAGTTTGTGAAACACTTCACTAATACAGTGGTACAGGATCCTGCTTTACGGTGCTTCTCTAATATGGTATTTTTAAATTACAGGGCGTTTCATAAGTAGCACTTGACTCACGACTTGTCTCAATGATACCATCAAAAATATAAATCAGGCATCACTTTTGTAACACCCTGTATAGTCATTTTGTTAATTAGCCGCTTTAGGCCATTTGATTTAGGTCTTTTTTTGTTCAGGTGGGGGTCTGGTCTCCAACTCTATTAGTAGTTTGCCTGTACATTTTAGTTTTGAATTTAAATGTGTGTGATTTCTTAGATGTTTAAAATAATGTATACGTTTGCCTTAAATCCAAATTGAGTGGAACTCAATCTATTCAGGATAAGTGATTTTTCAATTTTATTTTTTTATTTTTATCACTGGTGATTTGATTTTTAAATACACTAAACAACTTGAATCCACTGCTAACACCCAAACCAACTTTTAAAGTATTCTGATAGTGATAGGTAATAGTTTGATAATGAAGTAGAAAAACATTTAATTGCTTCATTCATATGATCAGCTTGTCAAGCAGCTAATTCTGTTAATCACCAAAACACTTAACTAGCATTTGTTCTTATTATTGAAATTCACTTTGGATTACTAATTTGTTGTTTAGATGAACCAGTTGACGGAGAAACTTTGCTCACTCCAAATAGTAATGTCTCATGGAAACAAGGCCGGCAGTTACTAAGACAGTATGTCAAAATTGTTATTAATGCAGCAATGAGTAGGAGTAATTGTGCATTTCACTTACTCTATATTTGTATATTTTTTTCAATAGATATCTCCAAGAGATAGGATATACAGACACAATAATTGACGTGAGATCAGCAAGAGTCAGATCGCTTCTGGGTCTCGTACCCAATAATGCTGAAAATGAAGAAAACCACAATTTCGTGCAGGCAGTCAATGGAGAACAAGCAGGAAAACGTGCCAGTGAACAACAAGGAAGAAGGTGATTCAAAGTTATTTCTTGTATAAAGCTGTATATGTTTTAACTAATTGCACACCATATAAGTTTTTGTTGCATAAGATTCTTGTTTATATTTTTAAGAAAGATATGCAAACATGGTGTTCACAATGAGATCTAAACATTTTAATCCTATAGTTTGAAGGTAAGTATATAAATATGGAAATGATAGTGATCATTTTCATATTGTCTGATATACCCTATCAGACATTAAAAAAAATTACTAGTGTAGTGCACCTCTACGTGAGCGCCTTCGAAGCATGAAGAATGTCTATGCGGTAATTTGTCTCATCTTGTTCTGCAGCATTCCCCCATATGATCTGCTTTCCTTTCTGCATATCACTGCTCACCTGTGCTTGATTGCTTGCAGTTGCCGTTTTAGAAAATGACCAGCGCCACTGCGGCTCTGACACGTACTACAAAATCCCCACAAACTTTTTCGTTTCTGCTTCTGTTGCACCAAACATCATATTTGTATAACCTGATGTGAAAAACAATGGAGTAAATGTTTATATCTCACTGTGGACACTTGTATATATCTAGAATCAAGTGGGGTTGAAATTGCAATTAATCATAAATTATTTATTGTGCTGCCTGAATAAAATACTACTACTACTTTGATGTTTTCCACTCGTACAAAGGGCTTCTGTCAGGAAAGAAGTAAAGAAAGCAAGCTAACAGTTTATGAAAAAAAAAATTTTAAATTAATTACTATTATTAATATGACATTGTAATTAGGGGTTTGTCACAGAGTATATTATCTTGATGGGTTTGCAATTGAGGAAGGTATAAATTAGATTGTAAGATCAATGAAAGGTTGGGATGATATGACATTGAGAAAATCTGTGTTCACTGCAATAAGCCACTCGCATCAAGATATTAATCAAATTGAGCGTTCCACTTGTACGATATTGTTGTTTATTGTAAAATAATTTTGCCAATACACCATTTAGAAAGGACAGAAACTGAGGAAAGCATGTAATGTGTTCGATCACAGAGAAGCTTGGTTGATTATCATTTGGGGGAAACAGGTGTTGGAATTGTGAACAGAATTCTCTCAATAGAGATGTTCTGCATATTAATTCACTTTTATGCATTCTTCAGAAAATCTCGTTGATACAGATAAAGCCTGTACTACGATGATATCTTAGTGACAGTATGCTTAACAAACGCAACTTAAGATCCATTGTTAACTCAGACCTATTTGCATCTGTTGAATAATGATAATAATGTATTATTATGTATGTCTATATGAACCTAATCAGTAGTGGCAATCTTTCAACTGGTTAATGACAGAAATGCATTGAATTCATGTATATAATTTTTAAAATTATTTTATTCCAATTTCAGGATAGTGAAGAAGGTGCCAATGTTAATTACTGAAGGAACGGTTATGGACACAGAAGCGTCTGTTCTTGCCACTTTCGATTTCTTAGCGTCAGAAAATGTTGACATGGATGAAGATGAAGATAATTTAAGGTATGCAACATGAATACCAGTAATTTCTACTTTATTTTATGCATGTTATAATTATTTAACTTTAATTCTTTAAACTATTAGCATTGTCCAAAATATACATGGGGAAAGTGGTGCACTTTCGGACATTTTCACTATTGTTATTTATATTTATTAGAAACTTTTTAATCGTTTTATGATTGTACTTAACACTGCTGAAAAGTTTAGAGATAGGACTATATCTTAGGAATACTTCTAATGTTCTGCTATCACAACTAAATTGATAATTAAATAAAGAAGCTTGACTCTGTAAAATGTCCACATGAACAGGTTTGGGACAGAATCGGAATCGGACAAAGGATACCAGCAATTGCTAGTTTAATTTAAATGATAAATGATGTATTTATAAAAAATTCTAAAGCAGCATAAAATAATAAGGTTACACTGTTGTGAACGTGTTGAAGGTTACTTGTAGGGCTAATGCAAGGAGAACTTATCGCATAGATGAAGATTTACCAACTGCTGTAGTAGGTGAGAGTAGTTTGAGAGCTACATTACTAATCTCTATGATTGAATCGTGTTAAACCATAGTGGACTAAATCACTTTTTACAGTTCCTGAGTTAATGCATAAAATTAGGCCACTAAATGTGCCACATACGGACAGTCTCAGTGTGTTTTGCACAGGGCTGGGTAACGAAACGGAAACGAAAAAATTTTTGTTAACAAAAACGTTTTTTTATTTCAAGGGCAATATCGAAAACCTAACAAACTGAATTTTAAGTAACGTTATAAACATAATTATTTCGTTATCACCAAATAGAATGGTAGTCCAATTAATAAAATTTTTGGAAGATAAATTGATGAATTGTGGATTTCATAGGTCATCTATTTTTCATTTTTTCTTTTTATATTTCATAATATGAAATATAAAAATTATATGGTGAATAGGTGAATTCAGGAAAAGTTGGTTTATAATAGTAGTTAGGGCCATAGGTACGGGAAAATAAAATTATAGTAAAAGTTTGTCAGTATTTTTATGAATTTTAACAGGTAGTAGCTTAATATATTAATAATAGACAATAACTCGTCTGGCATGTTGGCTGTTCAGTTGCAATTGTTTCCATTATACAGGGTCTGGGTGGAGGATTATAAATAGGTGATTAATAACTTTTAAATATATTCTGACAATTTTTCATGTATACGACCACACACACTAGGTGGGATGCCATTTATGCTTTGAAGAAAATCAAGCAAGTGACTTCCATTTATGCAAAGTGAAACTCTAACATACGCCGTTACAAACATACTGTAGTGTAGACAGGATTTTCTGCTGACTAATATCTAAAATTTCGTTTATTCACAAAACCACATTCAAACTGCACTTCTTCACACATCAATAAACTGTTATAAATTGGTCGTTTTGATCCTTGCAATATGTCATTTTTGCACGGGATATTCTGCTGTTGTGAAAATTCTATTAAAAACTATGCATTCTCTATGGACTGCTTACGTGGGAATTTCAAAGAGTGTCTGCATAAATGGAAATCACTTGTTTGATGTCTGTTTCTTTCATTTCAAAACATAAATGGTATTGTATCTAGTTTGATGTCGTGTATGTGAAAATTTGTTAGTAAATGTTTAATGATTGTCTACAATATTTATAATTGTCTATTTTTTCTTCTAAACTCTACAAGTTTATATGATATAAAAAATAACGTTAAAATAACGTTATTTTTGTTAGAATAACGTTATAACAGAAACGAAATCAACGAATAACAAACTAATGGAAACATAACGAAAAATTTAGAATCTTTGGTAACGGAAACCGATAACGTAACTAAATTTATTTTGTTACCCAGCCGCATAACATTGTCTGTATGTGCCTCAACTGCTATTTTTATAAAAACTGATCTTAATTAAGCACAAATTTAGGAATACTTTTACTCTTAAGTATTAATGCCTGACGGGTAGGTAATTCATTATTCTATCAATGGTCATACCAAAACTGGAAATGTGGGTAACCCATTATTAATGAAATGCTTACAAAATGTGGTAAAAAGAATTACTTTTGGTAGTTACATTTCCAATTGCCATTCAAAAACTGCTTGGACAATTCTGTTGAAAACAGTCTGAATGCTTATGATGCTGCCTTCTACAGTCAAACCTCTCTAACTCAAATACCCAAGTCGGGACTGAAAAAAATAATGAGTTAGAGTGTTGGAGGTGTTCCGAGTTGGAGAAGTCCACTGTAATAGTAGGTTTTTCAAACTTTTGGACAGGCCACAAAAGAGAGGGAAGCCTTGGCCCAGTCTACCCCATGTCCGAATGTGCCCCGCTCTTCTCTACTGAGTCAAGTTAGAAATGACAAGTTGATGCAGTGCATCAATTTAGCCTTCACTCAAATAATGGAGTACAGCAATCCCGCTTAGCGATTCATTCAAGAAACATTAGCGGGCTAAATAAAAATTGTCATAAGACCTTAATCTTTGAACATGGTCATATATAGTTAGCTGATGAATTCTGTTGCTCAGTTTGTTAAAATATATCTAATCTTGCTGTTGTTTATAGTGATGAAATGGAAGAGGCATCTCCCGACGATGATGCCGAGGAACGAGAAACAAAATGTTGGAGAGCTAGTGAAGTTGGAGTGAAACAAAGAATGGAGTTTGGAAAAATTCCCACAGTAAGTTGAATATTTTGCATCGTGTACGTTAACGATCAGCTTTTTTTAATCATGGATGGACAACATTACATTTTATTCGAGGAATACAAAAAAATATAGTGTGGGAAAACTGTTTCCTATGAATTTTAGTAAATGTACAAGCTGGTTAGAAGTGTTCACTCCCAATACCAAGTTGCAATAAAATTTCATGTGTTGAATTTGTAACAATTGGTAAGAAAGTTAAAGAATTTAAGGATAGTGGTGGTATGACATTTGGAGGAGTTTCAACAATAGTGAATTTAGCAACTGAGCAAAGATAATGCAAAAACAAAGCCGTTACAAAGAAATTGAAAGTTTCATGTTTTGAAACCTGCAAATCCATCAAAGCTCGTATATTAGATTAATAATAATAGCGATAAACCCATGTACTCAATCACACTCACTGGTGCATGACAGGGAAGCCAGTACATGAAGTTTTGTGACATTGACAGGTATGTTGCACTACTACGTAGTATTAAGTGACCGTTTGTTTTCCATTTGAGTATCTAAGATTACGTGACTAACGGAGTATTGTTGAAATGCATGCTGGCTTCCCTGCCGTGCACCTTGTGTGAGCAATCGTGCATGTGTACGTGTGTTTATCGCCCGCTTGTTTTCCTGTGTACACGAGCAACTCTTGGTTCGTTTTGATGGATTTGTAGGTTTCAAAGCATGCTCTTTCTTTTTTCTTGTAACTGATGTCTTTGTTTTATCCCCATTAGGTAAAAGGTTACTGTTGAAAACTCCCCTTTAAGCCCGTGTGCGGGTTATGACACCACCATTGGAAAAAATCACCCCAACTTTACTATAGTCAACTATTATCAGATTCAACATGCATGGATTTTTATTGCCGAGTTATGAGAGAAACATTTTTTAAACCACCTTGTATTCATGTACCTGTATTTCTGTGGGCTTTCTGTGCGTTCATGATTTGTATAATAAACGTTTCCTGTGGCAATGTATTAGAAACCTGTTATCGTGAATATTAGGCTCATATTTGGAAGTTTTTTTTATAATGTACTTCAGAACTAAAAATTGTATACTGTACCTTTTTGATGAAATATTAAAATAAATTTCAAAATGTGATGTTGCACTCTGACAGGATTTATTTAGAAATTACAACTTTTGAATTTTTATTGTGAGGGCTTGCACGACATTAATGCAGCTGCAACTATCGGTTTATGAGCATTTGATCTATGATCATCTGCTATAATAAGCACCTTAGTACATACAAATATATTGTTTTTTTAATTTATATATTACATTTGCTATATGATAAATTGAAATGCATACACATATTTATGTATGCATAAATCATATTTTATATGAATTATTTGTTGTCTTAGTACATGATTTTAATGAATTAAAATGACTGCTAACGTATGCAGCACGTATCATAAAAGCTCAAATGTAAGATACTTGACAAACAAAACACACAATGAACATAGTCTTGAAACATTTGTAAACCTGGAGTTGCCTGTATCACTTGAGAAAAGATTTACTGTGGTAAAGAGTTTACTCCCAAGTTCATCTTTTCACTGGCAAGATTTCATTGTTCCAAGATTATATTCTGTAAGCCAGGGTTTCCTCAACTATGGTTCATGAGACAAGAGCTGTGATAAGTTAGCAATAGGCCCAGGCCGAATGAGAAACGTAGGCCTCATTACAAACTACTCATTAATGTTTGTTTCAGTGCTCAATACATATGATTTTTGTATGGGTATGCTAGTGTGCATGAATATAGTGTACACTACTTGAATCATGTACACTGAGATGACACATACAGAGGATTCAGAGCAGGCTCGTCAAAATTGTGGACCGACATCAACTGGCCTCTCCCCCTCCCCCCCCTCCCCCTCTGTCTTTTCCTGTCCTGCATAAGACTATTTTTTGTGGGTCATTGCAGAAAATATTGGAATATTGTTCCCCAGATGAAATAAAAATATAAAGTTAAAGAAAAAATTAGATTGACTTTGTTAATTTGCTTAGCTGTAGTCAAAATAAATAGCTAATTTATATCTTCCCCTTATATATTTATTTGTTTTTACGACATAGCTAGATGGTCAGATATTTGCCATTTTAAAATGGTTTAAAATGGTAAAATCTGTCGCTGTCCTTGGAAGTTCGCGAAGCCCTGCTGTTAGGCATTTATTTTACTTCGTCGTATATATTTTTTTCTGCATTTTAAGAAACACTTAAATATGTAAGAGTCGTGAAGCCACAAAAATGATTTGACTAATTGGAATGCAAAAGCATTTAAAGTTTTATAGAAATGAGTTATAATTTCTCTTTGAATATTAATACGATTAGGTTTTGGTGGATAACGTTCTGGAATTGGATTTGAACAAATATTAACATAGCATGGGATATGTTTCTAGGACAGAGGTCAAATAGAAATGGAGGAAAGCGAAGTACTCTCGGAGTTTGCATTCCTTGGTTCTGACGGTAACGATGGAGCTGGTGAGGCTCGAAGCCAAGGTGATGGTACCAACTGGGGTAAGTCAAATTTGCCATAAACCATCTTTATTAACCAGAGTTGTTAACTTAGTTATGCAAATTCATCTTTATAAGCTCAAAAATAGTAAAAAAAAATTAATGCTGGTGATTCTGCTTGTTTGTTGTCATTCTGTTCATTAAGTGGTGAGAGGTAGGAATCTGCTGTTTGCACAGTTGGGCTAGTAACTGTATTTTTATTTTTTATTGTAAAAATGCTTTCATATGTGACCTTATTATATATCAGTTTAACAATACTATGTGATCCATGTACTTAACGGGTGATCTAAAGCATTTTCAGGGTAACTTGTGATTTGCACGATTTTTGTCTGAATAAGAGTTGCATCCTACCATGCGCGTAGGATAGAACCACTATGTTGGGATTTTGTTGTTATCTTTCTGAAAGTTTCAAGTCTTGTGTAATTTTATTTTAATGTGGATACAGCAAACGTTAATCTGAAGAACTGCCAATAGGCGGAAGTATTGCTGCTAATATAAATTGCGTTATTCAGTTATGTATGTTTGCTGCATAACGTGTACTACTGTACTTGGTTTTAAACAACTCCAAAGTTTCAGCATTGGATTGAATCTTGTTAAGTCTCTTACTAATTACCCATATTTATAGGTTTGTATATTGATATTTTTGTATAGGTATATGAATAATTGTCTAGCACGATTACAGGATGATTCAGAAGCAATGTGCTTGCACTGCTTTTCATTTTGGGCAAATATTTATTTTTTTTTAAGTAGCATTGTCTTGTGTTGTGTTGGAAGCTACTTAATGGATCACACTGTTGTTAAATAACTTAAAACATTTTCTGCCTCTCTTGATGGGTTTTCAAGCTGAAGACTTTGTGTAAGTATAAATTGATACCATGAAAACTGCTTGTGTGAGTATAAATTGAAGACGTAACTTTACATTCTGTTATTCTCAACACAAGATATACAGATCCTTGATTTATGCGAAGTTATTATCTGCGCAAATGCTTATAAATTGAAAATGTTATGTTTTGAAATTTCCACGAAGTAGCAAAATTGCATCTGACAATCCCATTTTATACCACATGTGGAGTACACATTGTGGTTTTTAGTCACCTGTAAACCATTGTACAAAATCGTGTAATGGTGAAATATTATTGCATATTGCAAGCATCTGGGAGGAAATCCTCTTGACATATGGTAACACCCTAAATTGCGTAATATGCAACTTAAGTAAATTCGTGATTATGTAATACTTCTTGAAAATTAAAAATATGAAAATTTTGAGAATACTAACGCGTATGAACATGTTTGCGGCTTTGCAAAACTGCATTTTTTGACAATCTTGTTCAGTACAGTAGTTACATGCACATTTCAGTTTCACTTGATATGTTGCTTTGCGTGATAGCTTACTCACTTGTTTATCACTGCTAGTCAGTGATAGGCACCAACTACTCTAAAAGTAATTCAATTACATTTACTAACTAAAACAAAGTAAAGTAATTATAACTACTAGTTAACTACAATTTGTAAAAGTAATTACAATTACTTTTCTAATTCATTAAAGTAATTACAATTACTTTTCTAGTTCAATCACATTCTTGAATGTGGTTGAGTGATTGTAACTACTGCGGCAACTGGCTAGTATAAAAAGTTAACAGTTTTTAAATGTTTTAATAGTTATTTTATTATTTGCTTTGGCGGATTAGCTTTACATTGCATGGATAAATGCACGCAAAATAACCATCTTTTCAAACAATTTGTCTGAAATTTTGCACCTTCTTGGTGTAAGTATTTGACCTGCCATACTAAAAAAAGACTCTACAGCGACACTATTAATTTCTGAAAATTTACAGTGTTTATTTATTAGCATTATTGATAGTAGTTCTACGTAGTTAACTATCATGTAAAGTAATTAAACAACGTAGTTAACTACCATGTAAAGTAATCAAACTATGTGGTTGTAACTACTTTACATAAAGTAGTTATAATTATCTAGCAATTTCTGTAAAAGTAGTTTAGTAGTTCAACTACTGCCTATCACTGTTGCTAGTGAATTAGAGTTACGTAAAATTCAAGTCACATAAAGGTTTACAGAATGCATTGCTTGTGTAACTCGGGGTGTCACTGCACTCGTATAGTTACAAAAATTACATACGAAATTCTCATAAATCGAGGGATTTCTGTATTAATTTATTTTGGAAAAAGTAGAAATGGTATCAATAGTTTGAACTTGAGTCTTTACTCCCATTATTATAGGTTTATAGCTACCCTTACTAGAAGATGCTGCAACAGTATATATTTATACTGTTGCGCATTCTGTATATCAGGATGTTTGTAAACTTTGGACACTTTCTTGATACCAGAAATAGAGCTTGAGATTCTAGATTTTACAGTTTTCTGCAGTGTGTTGTACAGCCTTAGTTTTTTATTGTTTGTCATTTTTAGGATTCTTATTTTATCTAAATTTGAACAGTTGTGTGCAGATCTGTTAAGGCCAGTGTTGAGGGCGAACTGTTCTTACAAATGTCTGGCAGATGTTTGCAATAAGATTGGTTTCTGTGGGCTGTGCTATATATATTTTCATACAATTAAAAACATGAAAATGATTATAACGCATGCTTGAAAACATTTCATTTCACAAGGTGCGCTTCCATATGCCTGTGTTATCATGCGAAAGTTTTCGTGAAAAACAGTTTTGAAGTTATAATTTGGTTGGATCACACAAAATGGAGTTCGTCTTCTTTTTGTAGCGTATTATGTCTGAATTTGGTTAAATAAGAGTTCAGCACTAACATGAGTTTATTATTGTTACTGGTATAATATTTTTTTATTAATAACTAGCTGTACCCTGCCACGCGTTGCTGTGTCGGGGTGTTATATACCTGTCACACCTCTTACAGGTG